>RYFJ01000620.1:0-204004 GCA_003991445.1 Oryza meyeriana var. granulata | reverse complement strand
AAATCAATAAATTTTGCCTCAATTTTTTGTTTTTTTTTATGGTTCTTAACCTAACCAACATATTATCCGTGCCGTTATATTGGTAGTTATGGAGTATAATATTTAGAATATGACTTCACCATAGATATCAATTTTTTTCTGTTGAACTATAGTCATTTTTAAATGAAATAATGATTATATCTTCGCTCCACCAAAATTAAACCATAGGTTACTTATAATCGGTTAGTACGCAAAGAAATATATGTTCTAATCACCTTGTAAAGGTAGATAAAAAGAATCGGATTTGTGGATCACGCTCCACAGGAGAACACATGAATGTAACAGTTGCGACACGGTTACGAGCCTGCATAAACTTCCAAACTGCGGAAAAGAAAAGATTCTTCCAACTTCAAAAGTAACTGCAAACTAAAACAAGCAAAAAGCATAGCACGATCCCTTCACATTGCCAGGGAACTGATGAAATGGAGAGGAAGATTCGACAGAAATTAATTGGCTTCGCTGTACTCTGTTACTTGTCTGCCCACTCGATCAATGTTCCAAATTGGTTTGACATTTTGTACCTGATTATCAGTTTGGACCAAGGATAACAAATAATATAAGCTGCGTTGGAAGAAACAACTGAGCCGAGAGTAACGCGAATAGTCCTGATTTAAAATTGCACTTTGCTGCTCTTTCGCTAACTGTCGCCAACAGGCCGTTAAAAATATACAAGCACAAGTTAATGCCCGCCTGCCATACTGTGAACATTTCACACATGTTTGCAGATAAATTCATTAAGATCAAATGTTAATTAGGAGTAAACAGAAATTGAGTGGCAGCGACTGGATTGATGCAACCTTCTAGAAAAATAGGGAAAAAAGCAATATCGAACACTTGAACACCAGCCATTCGGATAGCAAACTGAAAAATATTTCAAAGGCGAGGGAAAAAACTTCTACTGTCTTTCAACATAATTATATATATCTACACGGAATCCCTCTATACCTTTGGTATTAAGTTCAATTATTACTACAAGAACAAACATATTTATTCACTAGTAAAAAAAATTTATTTTACGTGTCTCTATGGATGTACACATTGATCAGACCTTTAAATTTGTTCTCGTCAAGACCATAGCAATTGAGAAATTTTAAAACACCATTGACAAGACGCCGTAATCCATGTTTTCTATTGACAATAGCGCTCTTCAGAAAAACCATCAACAAGTCTATTTGTACAGAAATATCATCGCCAATAGTTTCCATCTCATCTCACCCTTATGCCCAATTTCTTTTTTTAATACCAAAACTGCCTCATTTGTAAGACAAAGTCAAGGCTCAAAGTAAAGCCCACCGTAAAAGCGTAAAATAATTGCTCTCTCCAAGTCTAGAAAAAATATAAGAAACAAATGAATATAATTTGAAACTGGAGAAGCTTACAATAATGTTCGTGAAAAATTTTCGAAAGGAAATAACTAGAAAAAAAAAAAAGCCTCCAACGGAAAAACCAACGAAATGCTAATTACCCAAAGTTACTATTAACAAAACAAATAATTAGCCTCCCCCATATATAGTTTTAAAAAACCAGTCTCGATCTCCTGACTCGCAGCCATTAGGTCAATTCAGACAAAATATCACGAGTACTAGTATTGCACCTATCACACGTACGGCCACACACGTGATACACATGAACCAAGTTAATAAGCATCTAACTTAACAAGTCAGCGCAAACGGAACATAACAATAATAATTCGTCTGTACTGTTACAACGGCGCCTTAATAAAGCTGGTTATTTTATTGGTGATACGAGACGAGGCATTAATCTTATAAACTTAAAAATAGATTATTAATTTTAATAAATATTATAGATAATTTTTTAAAAAACTATATCATTGTAGCAGTTAAAAAAAACATGCTGCATCTCAAATTAAAAAAAGACTTAAGCTATAAGTTAAACCAAACATGTGTCAAACTTACGGAGTTTAGCTTAATTGAGTCTTGTGCGAGATGCCTGCTACGCACGTAACACCTTTTGCGAGTAGCTAGGTATATTATAGCTCCACGTTTGCTGCCTTTTGGACCCTGCACTTTTCTTCAGCTACCACACTATTTTTTCCATTCGATTCGCACGATAAAAGTACACGGAGTTGGAGATGATTGACAAATAGAATTACCACCATGCACGTGTCACTCAAAAGCTGTGATCAAATTAACCAGATCAATCTAAAGTTACGTGTTTCCACGAGCAACTAGCTATAGCTATTATCTAACCTTGATTAGGATTTATCACTAATCTAATGTTCATTAATCGTAGCCAAGTGTAAAGTGTTACTGTTCTAAAGTAAGTTCATTAAATGACTAGTAATGAAAGAGAAAAAAGGTAGAAGCAAATTATGCTGTCCTAATCATCCGTGATCGATCCCCATTCGAATCATGCAGCTTGGGAGAGAAAATTCTACACGTTTGACTTGGAAGACTTGTAGAAAAGCGCATGACACTCCCAAGCAGAAACCATGTAGTTTCTATAGATATATAATTGCACTCCACGTTGGCAATTTCTGATTGGCAACTGATTAATGAGAGAGAGAGGCAAATCTAAAGAAACCAGTCTACAAAAACTGGTCTTCACGGTATCGGTGGACAAGAGAACACTATAACGGTTGGAGACAATTGTTCATCACTACTAATAAGTCCCATGCAATAGAAAATCGTACATTGCAAGAATAGTTCTTGTACAAAATCTTATGCTATAAAACTGCTAATAGTCTTGCATGGATGCCCTGACAGGCCGAAAGCGCAAGAGCGTCCTTAAAATTGTCACACCTAAAAAACCATGTGAGGTTAATTTAATTATCATTAGCATGGAATGACGAGCTAGTCGCTAGCTAATTAGGGCCACGATACGTATAGTCTAGATATATCTGTATAGTATATATGTGATGAGGGGTACACTGCCCTACTACTGTGTTGTCTTAATTGCCTAGCTATCCATTTACTTACGTCTTGTGTGCATGGGGTATGATGTGTATGGCGTTAATTTATATAATAATTTCTTGAAAGGAAAATAATTAATAATATATTCATATAATCCCTCTTTTCCTGATTCTGTTTCAAAAATACGTGATTCAATATTAGATTTCAAGAAGGCATTTGCTGAGTATAATCCTAACCCCTAATAATTAAACATGCTTTTAGAATTGGTATTAATGGAATTAGTAAATTCCCATAATAAGAACCTCTAGAATCACACTGTGTTGCATATCTACTTTCATGTATATAAGAGACTATCACAATCATGCTAATTAGCCCTGATTCTTTTCAGTTTTTTTCTAGATGTTTGTCTGATATTTGCTCCTGCCTGTTTGATTTCTAAAAAAAATCTTCTGCATGTTAGACCATTATTTAAATATTATAAAAAAATTCTTAAAAATTTGTGTTAATTCAAGAAAAAACTCCAACACAATATTCAAGCGAAAAATTGTTTCAAATAGCTATAAAAATTCTGAGATATGATACACACACACACCACACACACACTATATATATATATATATTATAATATATATATTATAATACACACACACACCACCACAACACACACTTACTTTTCAAATTATTGTTCCGACGCTTTTAAATTTCAGGAGCTTTATGGCGCGAAACCATTGGTACAACCGGATGTTAGATGATTATTGTTTATCCTACTCGTACCACCATATTTATCACACTTTTTTTAGAAGCGACTTTCTTAATATCCCTAGTCATATTTTTGCTACAGAGAGTTTATTCTTATCCCAGGCAATTCCACCCGAGGAACATTCTCACCGATTAACTGTTCTCTATGTTCTATACGAGATGAGTATAACGAGAACTATCTCAAAATCTCTATAGGTCCCTACATAACACTCTCTAGAAATTAAACAACAGGGAATTACTTAAGAAAAAACTACTTCATAATTAAACAAATAGTTTACAACGGTTTCCCTTCGGAACCAAAAAATATAACAAATAAGTTTAACTTGCTTATCTCACACTTATGTACACTCCTTGTTTCAAAACTAGCAAAATTAGACTACTACTACTAGAACTAGAGGTGACTAGAAACTCTGGCTGAGGTCTCCTTTTTTCTGAGGTTCTTCCTTTGTGTGCATCGTGTCCTCCTCCCGGAGCAAACCCTTCTTTTGATGAGAGCTCCGAGGAGCTCGTCAGAGGTTATGTTCTATCTTCCAATACTGTGCTCACAAGTAGCCACCTCATGCTATACTCTTTCTTTTCCTTATTCACGGCGTTTTATTGGGCTATGCCTTCTTTTTTCTACAAAGCAAATTCTCTACTATTCTTAATAGTAACCTTCACTCACCAAAATTTTTTATTTACTCAAAACAAGCAATTCTCTGTGAGAGAGACATTATTCAATTTCTCATTAGGGGCATTATTAGGCTACTCATTAAGTTACTGGTCATGCCTGAATGATTAACGATACCTTATCAATTTAACATTTATTATATATTTTTATCTTCAGCTGATAATCTTATTGGTCTGGCTGTCCATGACCACCAATATCCATAGTATCTACATCTAAGAAGGATACTTTAAATTTTTTATTATATGCTTTTTTCATCTCTTCGAATTTCTCGTTTATTTCTTATTTTAATTCCTTAAGTATTTCTTCCTTTAATTCCTTCTTCCATTGGGGAGAAACTTCTTCAATTTTTTCTATTACTTTACAGTCAATATATTCACCATCTAAAGGGTCAATTCTCTTTATTAAGCATTCTTTATATGTGGGTTTTTTAGATGCCACTTCTTCTTTTATATTTATATAATGAGGGGGTTCTGGAGCCTTCTTATTCTTCAACCTATTATATTTTTGAATATATTCCTTTACAGCTGGCTCCAAATAATAGTTTACTCCTAATATTTTCTTGCTTGACTTAACGCTTCATCAATATCTTTATATTTTTTTCTATGATATTCCACCCGTTAATTTTGCATCTATCTTCTGGGCTATTATTTGTTCAAAGGATATATAAATTCTTGGAACTTTTCCTTCGAAAATCACATATATAGGCTTTTGTTCTATGGTTTTAATATTTTGTGCAATAGGCATTAATTCATTTATTAGATGAAAATATTCAGAAAGGCTATTTAGTATTGATAACATATATCCTTTCTCTTCTCTCTTATTATTATATTGACACCAGATATTATCCAAGATGCATTCTTATACTTCGTCTATAAATATGTGGTCCTTCGGTTTAAATTTATAGGTATTAGGTGGAAATATTGTTAGCTCGTTATTATCTCCGAAGGTGAAGAATTCAACTCCGTTATAATTCATTGACCTCTTTATACCTGCAAGATAGGTAAACGAGAGAGTAAATCAGGTAAACTGTTATCTTTCCCTTTAATATGTTCATATATAACTTTATAGCCATTTCCAGTGATAATATGCTCAAACAGGATCCATCTTCTAGTAGAGCTTTTTTTACTATTAAGTTGATTGTAGTATCTACAAATTGCTTCGCAATCTGTTCTAGCTATAAATTCTTTAAAACCCAACTATAATCTAAAAGCATTTATTACGTTGATTATTGCTAGGATTTCTCGATCTGTATTGTTTACAGTTTTTAATTTATAGCTTACAGAAGCATATCTACATATTTTTTCTTCTATCTTGGATGAATATCTAGTGGGTTTTTGCTTTAACATTGCACCACACCCTTGCTGAGATGCATCTGTTTCAATAACAAAGTAGTTATCGTCTAATGGTAATTCTAAGGGTTTTAAGTTTCTAACCCTTTCTTTTATTATTCTTACTAGCCTAATGTCTTCAATATTAAAATATCTTTTGCCATTTTTTCTTAATTTTGCATATAATGGTTCTGCTAATTTTGCTAAATTATCTATGTGATTTCTAGCATAATTTACAATCCTCAAAAATTATTGTAATTCCTTTTTATCATTCATAATATCAGGGAACTATAAAATTTTCTTGGCAATATGATCTTTTAGATGTATTTTGCCTTCTCCTATTTTATGACCAAGAAGTTGATTTTCTCCTTGTATATTTCTATTTTCTTCTTAGATAGAATTAGCTCATTTTGTTCTACCTTCCTAAAAAAGATTTGAAGATAAGCAATATGCTCCTTATACGTTTTTAAAAAAACCAGCGAGTCATCTATATAGACTAATATAAATTCTTAGTTTTCGTTAAATATTTTATATTTTTCTTTGGAATAAGACAGATGCATTTTTTAAGCCTAATGGCATTACAAGCCATTCATAGTGTCCCTGGGGACAGGTGAACGTAGTCCATTCTATAGATTCTTCTGCCATCTTTACTTATCAAAATCCAGCTTTCAAGCCAAATTTAGAGAAATATTTACTACCTTGTATTCTATTAATCCATTCTTACTTATTTGGGATATTATAGGTATCTTCTATAGTATTATCATTTAACCTTTTATAATTGATGACCATCCTAGATTTACCTTTAACCACTTCAACATGGTTTCTTACTATAAATACTGCAGATCTATGTAGACTCCTGCTTTCCCTTATTGCTCCTAATTTTAATAATTTTTCTATATGCATTTTAAATTCCTCTATATTCTTTGGAGTTGTTTCTATTGGGCATGTTTTAATTATATAGTCCGGATTTATTATATTAATCTTGCAAATAATTGAATTTTTCTCCCAATATTTCATAGGAATTTCTCATATTATTTGAATTTCTTCTAGTCTTTCAACAACCCTTTTAATATCTCTTTTAGACTTTATATCTTTATACCAATTTGGTGCGAATGATTGTAGTCCTATGCATTCTATATTAGAATTGGACATATAGTAGTCTTCTATATTTTTACTAAGCTCATGTTGTATGCTTCTAGGGTCAAGGCTATCAAGATCGAGGAGGAAGGAGGAGGTTCCACCATGCTTTCGCACTTCTGAAATATATGGAACATTGTCTTGATAAGGGATGGATGTAATTCCTTGCTCATGTATTACTGTGGTTTGTACTGACTACTGTAAGAATCTTAAGCCTATTATTGTCGAAGGATGAAGCTCCGACGGCGGGAAGTCAGGAGACCCCCCTTTGAGATTCGGCCAGGGGAGTGGTTCTCAGGTGAAGCCGGCGTCAAGCGGAAGAAGAGAGATCAGCTCTCGGGGCAGAAACAGAGGGGCCCGAGCTGGAAGATAGGGGTCCGGACCGTCCGAACACGGTCCGGACCGTCCGAACTGTGGAGATCACGTGGGGAAGACGATCAACAGCACACACGAGGGAGACGCGAGGACTTATACAGGTTTGGGCCGCCGGAGCGTAATACCCTACTCCTGTGTGTGTTTTTGGCTATCAGGTGGATGAATGTGACTTGGTGTTTACAAGGTGGGCTCAGGCAGCTTGCCGGCGCTGAGGAAGAAGAACAGTAGGTCTGAGAGTGAGCTAGAGTCGAAGAGCCCGGGGTTCCGTCAGAATCCCAGCTCGGGGTTCCTAATCTAAAGCTTCCTTCTTCTTTGGTTCGGTGGCTTGGATCCTCCTTTATAGATTAGGGGAGTCCACAGTGCCAGAATACGGAGAGAGAGCTTTTCCGGTGAGCTCTCCTGTGCACACGTCTGCCTACGACGCCCATGCCGGAGCTGTTGCTGCTATGGGCAGCTGGAGCACGCGCATGCCCGCAGCCGCCTGTTGCGCCACGCCTGGAGGAGCCCCTGTCGGGTGCTGCGGGCGGCTGGTCTGGTCACTTTGCCGCTCGGCTGTGGGCGGCTGGAGCACAGAGACGTGACAGCGGCTGTCTCCTGGAGATGCTGTCGGGAGACAGGCGGGAGGCGCCCTATCACCTCATTGTCTGGCGGGCTGGCGCAGAGTCTCCGGGGGCCGACAGTGGGCCCCGAGCAGGGAGTGGGGGTGGCGCCCGAAGGCGAGGCACGGGCCCGAGGCCAACGAGGCCCCGGGGCCGAGCTGATATAGAGGACGCCCGGGGACGTGCCGGGCCGATGGTGATGGCTTCCCGGGGACGAGCCCGGGGTCGAAGGAGCGACTACGCCCCGGGCTCGTGCCCGGGCCCGGTGGAAAGATGGCCCTCCGGGGATCTGCCGTGGCCGAAGACCCACGCGTCCCCAGGGCATGTGGGACCCCCTGTCCCATTTCACCGACAGTGGCCCCTGGCCCCGTTGCTCGGCCGGAACCGCTCCGGGCAGAAACGGGGCCACGTCTTTGAAGAAACGAGGGGACGCTGGGTCCGCCTGGTTCATCTTGAGCTGGTGGAGTTTGATGGCTTGTGGCGCAGCCTGGACATGTGGTCGGGAACAACTACGGGCGACATGCGCCTGGGTCCCGGGGGTCCGGGCTGGAAAATATGGAAGATATGTGGAAGATATGGGGAAGACATGTGCCCGGGGCCCGGGGTCCGGGAAGGAAATACGGGGTAAAGTGTTGAGGAAGAGCCGGCGGCGGCGATCGCGACGCGGCAGCCCACTGTCCGCATGGTCGCCAACGAGTTCTTCGTGGCAATCCGCCGACGAAGCCTCTCGCGCGTGGCGCGAGGAAGGAAACATACTCCCGAAAAGGAAGCGTCCGGGCCCAAGAGGCCGGGCTCGCGTCTCGGGGGTGTGATTTCGCCGCGCGTGAGGAAGTCGTGGCAGTTCGCGAGGAAGTCGGGGAAGTCGCGGCAGTTCGCGAGGAAGTCGTGGGAGTCGCGGCAGTTCGCGAGGAAGTCGCGGGAGTCCGTGGTCGAGCCAGCTGCCCCGGAGGCAGGGTTCTTCGACCGCGGCGACCGTCTCGTAGAGCTGATGCCTGGCGAAGAGGTTGAGGGAGACACCGGTTTCCTTCTGACGCCGTGCGCGGCCATCTTTGGGGCTCGGGGGCCCTCCATGCCCCCGAGTGCTCCCCTTCTGACGTCGCCCGGGGTCCGGTCAGAAGTGCGCCGGTGATCGCGCCCCGTGCGACCCGGGTCTCGCTCGTGCTTGCGCTCCGGTTTTGCCTGTCTTGTACAAAGAGAGGTATTTGCATATGTATATGATCATTTATATATTTTTGTACCTTGGTTTATTGTGTTGTTCGGAGCCTCGTGTCCGGGAACGCCGAGTGCCAGGCGTCGTCCGACAGCGAGATCCAGCAGCCGCGAACAGCCGTCGGGCCTCTGGCCCCTGTCCGGGCCCTGGCACCGCCGCCTGCCCCGGGAGCTCGGTCCCCGGGGGCAGCGAACGCGACGGTCGCCCGCCTCGGGGCCCGGCTCCCCGGGGCGCGAGTCTTGTGGAGCGGCAAGGTTCGCAGGTTCGGCCCCTGTCCGTCTTCGGATCTGGGGGCCTCCATGCCCCTGGGCACCGTCGGTCTAGGGAGCACAGGGATGTGGCGACGAAAGGCTCTACACGATGAACTGTGAGAGCTTGGCTCGTTCCCTTGTCCACTCCATGCTGCGAGCCATTGCGTCTACCACCTCCTAGGGGCCCCTTCGCGGTCGCAACCGAGCGGGGGAAGGGATTGCGCATAAGGAATCTACCCCCTAGCAGCAGAAAAAAAAACGAGCCCGAAGCCAACCAGAGCGGGACACCGCAAGCCGGGGCTTAGACGATGTCCGGGATTTAGCAGATGGGATACAGTAGCTTGCTGGTAGGGAGCAGCTGCTTAGGCGCAACACCCAGCCACCGCATGGGCGCGACCTGATTATGCCCCGGGGGGGAGATCGCCACGATCGCGACACAAAGAAAGGATAAGGGCACGGGCCCGGAAACGATAATAACAGTATAACTATGGAAAGCGAATACATATGGGGCTCAGCCTCGGTCACTGCTGAGGTTTAGAGGCACTTACAGGATGTGTTCTCAGATGATATTTGTGAAGATGCTCCCAGTCTTACGGAGCCCGGTTGGGAAGTTCCGATCACCAGGGAGGGGCCTTCCCTCGGGGGGAAGATTTCATTCCGACCCGTAAGAAGATACGGCGGAGATTCGAACCCCAAACCTGAAGTGATCGGGCCCTCACCTGACGCCAAAGATAGCGCTTGAGGCCTTGCTGGTAACGAGCGACGCGGAGCGGAGCGCGCCACCTTCGTTCCTCGAGGAAGTCGAGGTTGTCGAGCTGCATATTGTGATGGTCGATGTTTGTCGATGTAGGGCTGTGCCCGAGAGCCGAAGAAGATCTGGCGACAGAATGGCTACGGCCCGGTACACCAAGAAGAAACTATGTCTCCCTGGGCGCCCGGCTTGGGGTGATATGAATCGTCCCCAGGACCGTCGGGGAAAGATCTATTCTACACATGGTGAACTGTGAGAGCATCCGGTCCGTTCCCTTGTCCATTCCATGCTACGCAACACATGGAAAACGACGAAGGGAACGAGACCGGGAAGGACATTAAAAACATTGCTAATGTAAAGTGTATATACATGGGGCCCAGGCCAGTGCTGAGTTTCCGGAGAAGTCCAGCGCTGGCCCGGGTTTACCCAACTTACAGGATGTTTGTACAGATGGGTCTGTGGAGATGCTTGTTGTGCCCGGGGATGGAGCTCGGACTCGCTTCCCTCGCGAGCCCGAGTCCGGCATGTGCTCGGGACCCGGAGGCCCCGGCTGCCATGTGGAGGATGTGTCCGGGACCCGGGGGCCTCCGGAGTGGAATATGTTTTTGTTATAAACCGGGTTCTGGGGGCCCGGGCTTGAATATGGGATGTGAGACGACCCTCCGGACGCATTCTTGCCGGGGCGGTGCTGTCCGGGCTTCGCGCCCTATTCCGGGTGTCGCGTTCCTAGGCCTGCACTCGCCTTGGCGATGCCGCCCTGGTTCGGCACCTCGGAGTCGGGCCCGGGGCACGGATTCGGGAACCCGTGCCTCGGCTCAAATATGTGCCCGGGACCCAGGGAGCCCCGGACTGAGATGCGACTTGATATGTATTGTTGCCATGTGCCCGGGCACGGAGGCCTGGGTAATGACATGGGCCACGTCGGGACGACTTCTCCGGACCCGTCCTTGCCGAGACAATGCTGTCCGGGTACTCGCGCCCTGTCGAAGCTATTCTGGATCAGGAGCGGGATTCGGACCGTCCACCTAAGGGCCGGACGGTCCGAGTCGCTACAACCGGACCGTCTGTCGACGGTTCGGACCGTCCGAGTTGCTTCGAGCGTGCTTGGCCCGCTACTGGTTCTGCCGGGACTCGGGCTTAGCTCCCTCGGACTCAGGTCCCTTCAGAGGGAGCGAGCTCTCCGTGGCCGGACCGGGGGGAGATATACGCCCGGGAGCCAAGGGCTCCGACCGGGGCTAGAGCTGCGCCCGGGAGCTAAGCTCCGACCGGGGCTAAGTACGCCCCCGGGAGTTAAGCTCGGACCGGGGCAAGACATGCACCCGGGAGCTAGGGGCTCCGACCGGGGCTATTTACGAGCGCGGGAGCCAGGGACTCCTACCGCACGGGCTCAGGTCCCTTGAGATGGAGTGAACTCTTGACTCCGGGAGAAGATCCTCGACCGGGAGCGGCCTGCCTGGACTCGCGCTCGACAGGGCGGCGTGGTCCGGACTATCACACCGGGACTCGGAGGCCCCGGGCTGAGTCGGGACGAACCGCCCGGTCTCGACATCGTGTCCGACGGAGTCCGGGTAGTCGTACCCTATGTGGGTCCTGGACCCGGAGGCCCCGGACTGGGTCGGGACGATCCGCCCGGACTCGTCATCGCGTCCGATGGAGTCCGGGCAGTCGTACCCTAAGGCAAAGGAATGGGGAAGACTTTTTCTGATAAAGGAGGGGAGATTTTCATTAAGCCAAAAGCCGACCAACGGACCAGAACCGATACAGTCGACGCTTCCCGGGAGCCAGGCTCCGACCGAGGCTATTTATGAGCCCGGGAGCCAGGGGCTCCTACCGCACGGGCTCAGGTCCCTCGAGAGGGAGCGAGCTCGCGCCCGCTACTGCTCCTGCCGGGACTTCTTGACGCGCTCGGCCAACTTGTGGACGGCGCGGCATTCCACGAGGTCGTGCGAATCCGTCTCGTGGACGGCGCACCACCTCCGGGCTACGGCCGGCTCGAGGCTCTCGGCCATCCGCTGGACGGCACGACACTCCGTGATGTCGTGCCGGTCCGTGTCGTGGAAGGCACACCACCCACGGGCTGAGGCCGGCTTGAGACGCTCGGCTGAGCGCCGGACGGCGCGGCACTCCGCGATGCCGTGCCAGTCCGTCTGGTGGAGAGGGCACCACTTCTGGGCCATTGCCGGCGGGGGCGGCGCGCGCGCGGCCCTTTGCCGCTTGCTGCCGCCATTGCCGCCGCGGGCGACATTGCTCCGGGGGCTGCCCGTAGCCGCCATGGCGTAGCTCTCGGTGGCCGCCTTGGCCTTCTGGCGCTTCCTCCTGTTCCGCCGTAGCACGGAACGTGAAAGCTTACCTTCCTCTTCAGGACCCGGGTCGGGGACCCCAGGACTTGCGGCGGCGTTCGCGCGTCGTTCACGCTGCCGCTCGATCGTGGTCCGGGCGTCCTCCTGAGCCTGCGTCCGGTGCAGCCAGTCGCGGAGGTCGCCGTGACCGTTGTCGGAGTTCCGCGGACAATGGCCTTCCGCCATGGAGTGCGTCGGTGTTGGAGTCGCCGACGTACCACCTGAAAAGGAAACTCCCCCTACCTGGCGCGCCAGCTGTCGAAGGATGGAACCCCGACGGCGGGAAGTCAGGAGACCCTCCCCTTTTTGAGATTCGGCCAGGGGAGTAGTTCTTCAGGCGGACACGGCGTCAGACGGATCAGCGCTCGGGCGGGAACAGAGGGGGCCCGAGCTGGAAGGTACAAGGGCTCGGACTGTCCGATCCGGATCCGTACCGTCCGAACCGTTGCGAACTCACGGGAGAGAGAGAGACAGGAGGCGTAGACAGGTTCGGGCCGCCGGAGCGTAATACCCTACTCCTGTGTGTGTTTTTGGCTATCAGGTGGATGAATGTGACTTGGTGTTTACAAGGTGGGCTCAGGCAGCTTGCCGGCGCTGAGGAAGAAGAACAGTAGGTCTGAGAGTGAGCTAGAGTCGAAGAGCCCGGGGTTCCGTCAGAATCCCAGCTCGGGGTTCCTAATCTAAAGCTTCCTTCTTCTTTGGTTCGGTGGCTTGGATCCTCCTTTATAGATTAGGGGAGTCCACAGTGCCAGAATACGAAGAGAGAGCTTTTCCGGTGAGCTCTCCTGTGCACACGTCTGCCTACGACGCCCATGCCGGAGCTGTTGCTGCTATGGGCAGCTGGAGCACGCGCATGCCCGCAGCCGCCTGTTGCGCCACGCCTGGAGGAGCCCCTGTCGGGTGCTGCGGGCGGCTGGTCTGGTCACTTTGCCGCTCGGCTGTGGGCGGCTGGAGCACAGAGACGTGACAGCGGCTGTCTCCTGGAGATGCTGTCGGGAGACAGGCGGGAGGCGCCCTATCACCTCATTGTCTGGCGGGCTGGCGCAGAGTCTGCCGGGGGCCGACAGGTGGGCCCCGAGCAGGGAGTGAGGTGGTGGTGCCCGGAGGCGAGGCACGGGCCCGAGGCCAACGAGGCCCCGGGGCCGAGCTGATATAGAGGACGCCCCGGGGACGTGCCCGGGGCCGATGGCGATGGCTTCCCGGGGACGAGCCCGGGGTCGAAGGAGCGACGACGCCCCGGGCTCATGCCCGGGCCCGGTGGAAAGATGGCCCTCCGGGGATCTACCGTGGCCGAAGACCCACGCGTCCCCAGGGCATGTGGGACCCCCTGTCCCATTTCGCCGACAATTATCCTATCAGCATTTATCATTGATAAGTCTCTTATTGTAATCTCATCTATTATATATCTTGTCCTATTAATGTATACTTCGATATTATAAGCTAACTGGTTATGAATTTTCTTTATTTCTGACATATCTGTAGAAACTTCTGCTTTATTATCATCAATTGTATGAACTATTTTAGGACATTTTATGAAGTATTTATTGTGAATAATATTCTTTGTACAACCTGTGTCTACTAATGCTAGTATTTTATATGATACTTTTGATGCTAGCTTTATTTTTACTGGTATCCTTATTCCTAAAATTTCTTTGAAAGGCAATTTTACTATATACTTATTTCCAAAATTGGTAATAGCATCCGTTAGTTGAATTATCTTGGAAGTATTACTGTCTTTTAATGTTATTAATTGTTCATTGATTCAGTGTTTTGTGTAGCCTTTATTTCAGGTAGAGCCTTACTTTCACAAGTATTTTTTAAATTTTCTAATTTCACTTCTAATTTGTTTATTCTATTTTCTAAAACTCGTACTGTGCTAGAGAGTATCCTGCCATCTGATTCTAAATATACCTCTTTTCTCCATTTTTGTTTGTTTATTCTTATACATTCAGCACCAGCTTGTTTTAGACATATACTACAAGTGACTATTATCTTGGCTAGGGTAGTAGATACAAAAGGCGCATTTAATATTGTAATTACCTTTTCCTCTGACCCAATCATGTTCACAACTTAATTAATCCATCAATTCAATTTTCATTATTGCTAGTTCATCAATTAAATCTAGCTCTTCCTCACTCAACTCGTATTCTTCATTAATATTTTCGATTTCATCTGTTTCTATGAGAGAATATATCGATTCATCATCCTTTATTTCATCGTCACATACTACTATATTTTCGTTTACACTGTCTATAATTAGTACTCGTTCTTATTCTTCATACTTACTAGAATATCTTTTTTGGTCTTTGTTGGGACATGTTTTACTTAAATGATCTGGGAATTACATATGAAACATCTGCATGTTTTATTATATGTTTTTTTAGGATTATCTTCTCACATTTGTTAACGCCAAAATTTGGTACGGGTCGTTACCATGTTCGGTTAAGGAAAGAAGCGATATCAGCCATTGGAAACTAATCCAGAAGAGTCCGAGCTTGGGAAGGAATCGTGAAGACCACGTTATGGCAGTTATTTATCTTATCTATTAGATAGTTTTATCTTTTAGAAAACCTGATCTCTTGTCCGATCAGGTCTGTTAGTTTTCCTTTTCTAGTTAGGAAAGTCTTGTTCCGTGTCCTATAAGGACTCTTGTAACTCGGGGTATATATACGTATGCCCGGGTACCTTGTAAATTATCCACACAGATCAATAAACTTCGGCGCATCGCCACCCTTTACCAACGGGTTCTTGCTTCTCGAGCGGGGCTGCATCGGTTAGGTCCGAACTCCTGCGAGAGGGTAAGTCTCGTTACCCCGGCTACCAATCGGCTAGGACTTTCTCGGTTAGGTCCGATATTCTAGTCGGTCTATGGTAGTCGGCTTACCACGGTGTATCGGATCTGTCTACGGCTGCATCGGTTCGGTCCGACCTCTTAGGCTGGTCAGGTATATCACATCACGCGTGCATAGTTTTTATCAGTTTATCGGGGGTAGTTTATCATCAGTTTGTGCTGCATCGGTTGGGTCCGACCTACTAAACTGCTAGCGATAAATTATTCCTGTTAGGCTGATATCCTTTGTGCAAGCGTCTTATCGGAATGTATAGCCGGTAAGTTATTTTCATCACAGTTGCATTAAGTTTATCGGCTCGTTGAGGTTCCTTTACTATTATCGATCTGTGCTGCATCAGTTAGGTTTGAACTACTAGATCGATAATAATAGATTTATCCTTGCCGAGCCGATCGGTGTATATGCGACGTTCTATCGGAGTGCTTAGCCGATAGGTTATCTTTTTATAAAGCCGACTGTATTATCCTTACTGTTTGTCATCTATATTATCATCGGTTTCCTAGCCGATACACATGTGTTTCCTCAGCAGTCGGCTGGCTTACTATCCTGCATATCTATTTTATCATCGGCTTCTAGCCGATGCACACGTTGTACTAACAGCTTATCTATTTGTTTATAGCGCCATCGGTTTCCTAGCCGATACACAGGTGCCATCGGCCATCGGCTACGAGGAGCCTACATCAGCCCGTATCGGCCGATAGCCGATGTGCAGTTGCTGCTGACCCGGGCACGAGCACAAGCGAGGATCCGGGAGCGAGAACGCGAGTACAGGCGAGGGCCCGGTCACAAGCATAGCGGCGATCGGCTGGAAGGAATCCATATCGGCTTACTGGCCGATTGGATCAATAATCAAATTTCTTCATCTCCTTGTCAATTGCGGGGTCAAATTGACTGGCACGCCCGCGAACCTCAAATATTTTAGGACCTGCACTGGAGCTAAGCAGATCTCCCAGGCCTTCGCGTGTCTCTAGGCGCCGAACCAGATCGTCAGCAAGCTTTTCGGCACACCCGGCGGTTTTCGGCGTCAACAACATTTCTTTTATGTAGAAACGGGGTTCTATTATCTAATCTTATTAGAAAATACCTACTTTTTGTTCTAATATTATTACCATTGCTATTTTGTAGTTTATTATTTCTTTTAATTCTAGGCTTATCCTCCCCGAATGACAATGGTATTTGCACTATATTGTTGCAAAAATTATAGTCAGAGTATTTCATAAATCTTTGGGCTTGTATTTCTGTACATATTTTTCTTAGCTGTTTAAACACAAAAGTTATTGCTTGTGAGATATTAATTTTGGCTCCTTTAGCTTTCTTTTTATATTCTTTAAAAATCATGCTTCCTAATGGGTCAGGTAATTTATTGAAATATCGTTCAACTGTACCTTTGTTATATCCTTACTTAGCAGTTGTTGTGTTATATAAATAATGCTGAGAGAACTCTTTTATGCCATTCTAGTGTGTTAATGTTAATTTTTCTATTTTCTTTAATCTTTCATTCTGTAAGGTTGTATACCCTAATTCCGCATCTTCAGCTATAATGACGTTAGATATCGCATTTGCAAAGTTATGCGGATTGCTACCAGCTCTTTTTAGTTCATAATTATTAGGATTCTTTTCGACCCATTGTTCTCATAGAACCTTGGCAAATTCATCTAAGAATGTTTCTAAGTAAGTTATCATATCTTCTAGCTTGTTTTCTATATTATGCTAGTTTTGTATATATTTTTGAACTATTAACCCTTTCCAGACGCTAATAATGTTTGGCTAATCAATGGAATCATGTGCAGCTAAATTTAATATAGCACCATTACTCTTTTGATTTTGAAATTTTACTGATCTCTCAAATTCTCTTCTCTTAGTACCCATATGTTTATATTTTCCAGGGATATAATTATATGAATATTCTTCTCTTTTTGGCGGCCATTTTTCTGCTGCCCTTGTTGATCTCTCTCTTTCTCCTTCATTTTTTACAGAGCCTTCACCATATCTCTTTCTCTTTCCTGTTTCTAAGTCTACTTCCATAGCTTCTATAATATTGTCTAAATTTTGTAGACTTATATCATCTAAAGAGTTTATAAAATCATTATATTGTTCTGAGCCATCTTCTATTTCTTCTATATTTCCCATTTCTTCTTCACAACTTTCTAAAAACAACTTCTCATTCTCTTCCCATTGCTCTTTTTCACTTAGTTCTTTTTTAACCTTTTGTTTTTCTTTATTATTATCTCTTTCTTCCAATTCCATTTGTTCAATTTTATTTTCTTGGATCATGGGGACTTCTATAACTATATCTTTATTCTTTTTCAATTTCTTTAGCCTAGCTAGTTCTCTATAAAAATAAAGTTCTTTATCTCTTATTTTAGGTCATTCACTCTTCATAGAGTTATTATATTCTATAGATATTTCTTTTAATTTATTCTTATAGTATTTTATTTCACTTTCTTGTTCTAACCTTTTCATGAATTCAGAAATACAATGCCTTCTATTGTCTATGATATGTTTATCAGATGTTTCTGCATCTAGGTCATCTGCAGCTCTAGACTTATAATTTATAAACCTAATAATGGTATTTCCTTTATTATTTTGGTAACTTAT
The DNA here is from genome assembly GCA_003991445.1 of Oryza meyeriana var. granulata. NCBI lineage: Eukaryota > Viridiplantae > Streptophyta > Magnoliopsida > Poales > Poaceae > Oryza > Oryza meyeriana. The sequence goes on along the minus strand of RYFJ01000620.1, from coordinate 186,226 downwards.
GTAATTTTTAGGCTGGCTTAAAGTTTTACTTTCTATTAAATCACTGATATTCCATTTTGTCCTTCCCTTTCTTCATAACTTATTTTTAATGGGCTTATAAATGTTATACCTTCAGATTGCATACTCTCTATAACATCACTTATATTTAGTTTGTATCTAGAGACACTTCTATTAGTTAGTCTTCCTGTGAATTCTATACTTATTAGTAAATTCGTCCCTTTAAATTCTTCATACCCTTTTGTTTGAAAACCAAAACTCATTTTATCTATAAATTCTTTTACGTGCATCATTAAGTCTGGGCTATATAGGTTATTAATCTATTCTCATTCATATCTCTTTCTAAGAAACCTAATGCTGCTTTATCTATTGTATGCCATCTTTTATCCAGCAAGGTTATTAACACTTTTGCTTCTAATTTCTTTCTTGCCATGTCTTTGATTCCTATTATGTACATACCTTGTTGAATATACTTATAACCTACATATTTTAATCCATTTTCGAATTCCTTAACTACAATTTTTAATTCGACTGGTTTTGTTAAAAATACTTAGTTCTACTTCTCTAGATATTCTGTATAACCTATTTTTATTTTCAAAAAATCCCATACAATATATCTGTTGAGATTTTATTGCTCTTAAGGTCTCTCTGGTATCTTTCAAGTTGCTTATCTAGATCTGCAATATCTTCCAAATCATCTACTTCCTCATATTTACCCTTTTGCTTATCAATATTACTACAAGATCTGTCTTCTCTGCTTACTATTCTCCTAAAGAGACTCCTAGATAGGTCAATTTTTCTGAGTTTATGGCTTATGAAGAAGCAACTATTCCTAATAAAGCCAAAACTATTTCTTTATTATCTTGATTAGGAAGTACTAAAGTTTTTACTTCTTCTATTAGTTTTTTAATCTCGACTAATTCTTGGTCTAGATTTTTTAGGTCTCCTATGATATTCTTTTCAACCAGCACTTTTTCCGTATTTAATACTTTGTCTACCTTTTTCCTCAAGGGAACAAAATCTTTCTTGATGTAATCACTATTTTGTGCTATTTTACTTTGCTTTTTCTTAAATTCTTCTAGCAATTTTAATGCAGAATTTAGTTTATTGTTAAGTAGGGAGAATTGTCCTTCGATTTTCTTATGTTTCTTATATAACCATTCAAAATTTGGCTCCAAATCGTCCTGTCTTTTGCCCCAATTTAAATAAAAATTATATATTAAGTCAACAATTAGATTTAGTTGACTATTATTAGAGTGACAACTATGTTCTTCAATATAATTCAATCTACGCCTTAAACTAATGTTCTCTTTTGTATTTATTACCTTTCCAATATAAACTTCTAAATTTAAATATTTTAACTTTTCAATCATGACCAAGCTCTGATACCACTTTTAATTATACACATATACATACACACATAAATATATGTATATATATATATACATATATACATGCATACACACACATATATATATACATCGGTCTCTATCCACTTGACATGTAAGTGTATTTGGTGTGCGTGCGTACGTGGTTTCTTGTAACAAAAATAAGATCAATTCCTAAATTAATGGGACCAACTTAATTATAACTGGCACATATCTGAGTTTATTTTAAGCTTCCAGGTTTTAGCCCATATGCAACATTGAACGTAGGTCATGCATACTTATTTGGAGAGACTTTTGCGCCGTGTGAGCATGCTGATTTAAGTATGCACAGTTAGGCTTATATTAGCAGCTTAGGCAAGGTGGATGTTTGGAATTGAAGTCTCTCCTTTTAATTAGCTAATTAAGGTGTGTGTATCTGGAATCAGAAAGCAAACCAAAATAACTAGAGTATGCGTGCATTGTTCATCAACCTTAATTAATTAGGAGTTCCATCTAATCTGTTGGGTTGATGGATGTAATGCGCGCATGGGAGCCTAGCTATCATCCTGGTTTTGTGTTTTTTTCTAGTATAATAGGGGGAAAAAATCCGATCCAGATCCATGGTGGTTGCTTCTTAACTACAACAGCTATACTATATATATACACGATAAGTTTTTTTTTCAAATACCAACCAAATTTTGCATGCATGCTAGCTTTGATTGTTGCCACTTATGTTAATTACTTCATTCGTTTGAAAATATAAGACACTCTAGTTTTTCACAAAGTCAATATTTAAAAATTTTAACTAATAATTAAACAAAAAGTATATATATTTAGTGTCATGTATCTAGTATCACTATATATTTTTATATATTTTCAAACGAATGAAGTAATTAACATAAGTGGCAACAATCAAAGCTAGCATGCATGCAAAATTTGGTTGGTATTTGAAAAAAAAAGTATAATGCACAATGTATAATGTTAGAGACCGTATAAAAATCTAATATAACTTATATTTTTAAATAGAGGGACTAAGATCAAATTAAGGGATATATCGACCAGTAAAATTTTGAAAAGCAGTAGACATAAGAGAAAACGGAGTGTTATTTTACAATATTTGGAAATGCACAATGTATTTTGTTTCCACCTTGGAGGGGAGTTCACATTACCTCCCATACCATGCGTCAATATTAAGACCAAAATACTAATTAATTCTTGGAACTCTGCTGCATGCAAAGAACGCTCAAAAAAAATATCAAAGGAATTAATTAATGGTACTAGCAGCTTCATGTCATATCATCGCCGGCCCACACAGTGGTTTATTTTATCTGACTCCGTATTTTAGATAATTAATGACGCAGTTTATTTTTTATGTATGGCATATCCTTTTTTTTTTTGTGGAGAGGGATTTACTACGTCGACATGCTATTTCATGTGTCACTATGTGATGTCAGCATACATGTATTGATGTACAAGAGAATGGAGAATTTGTCTGAGTAGTGTGGAACACGGCAGGAAGCATAGATGAGCCCCAAGTCCATAAGATTTTAAGAGGTCGGCACCGTCTTTAATTAGCATGAGGGCGACGGCAACAGTACGTAAACATTTCACGCCTTGACTTACGACTCCCTCTGATCTGCAATATTCTCATGGCATTTCCATTATTCTTTGTTCTCCTAAACCTTTAAATTTACTACTCTAGATATAGATAGCTACTAGAACTTATGCTATTCTTAATTGGTTAATTATCTAGTCTAGGTAAGAAAGAAGATTATACATATACATGCATGTATGTTTCTTCCTTAAGTAGTTAATTGTCTTATCTAGTCTCATCAGAAGCATGTTACGAGTGTCGGTGTTTTTGCCAAGTGCACTTTGATACAGAAGCCGAATGCTTTCATAAATATGGGAAAGTCTTAATTTTTTTTTTCACTCATGTGAACTAAAGTGCACTCCTTTTATGCATGTCACCAAAAAATTATCAAAAGAATTTAAAAATATTAAAAAGATAGATCAATATATGATATATATACATATACATATATATATCACTAACATGCAAGTTCAAATTCGACTTATACAAATAGACAAAAATAAATATTAGTTTTATTTTTATTGAGTAAATTGCATTAATATTATACGAACTTGCCAAGTGGGTGCAATTTAGTGCACAAACTTATAAAATATTTGTTTCTTTGCAAAACTCTTCTAATGCGTGCGAACCAAGGCCAAAAGAGCCACGGCTACAAAATGAGTCATTTCAGGCGGCCAAAATCGATTTTCACAGGCGGTATACGCGGCTGCCTGCAACCAAAGGCTTGTTAAAATCGATGATAGGTGGCTGTGGATCTGCCTATGAAAATCGATTTGCATAGGTGGGTTCCCTAAGATAACCGTATGTGAAAATCGCTTTTTATAGGTGGAGGTCTAAAGACACCCGCCTGTGGAAATATTTTTTGGCACAAAAAAAAGAAAATTCCCACAACAGTAAAAAATCTCAAATTCACATTTTCCAAAAATTCACAAATTCAAACAACCGTCTAGGTCGTCGTTGAAGTCAAAGATGTCGTCGTCGTGGTTGCGGACCACCGCTGTCCTCGCGCAGCCTCCGGATCCAACAACGACCGCGGCTATAGGACCTGTCCTGCCAAATAAAAATCACAAAAAATCACGAGCTCTAGATCCAGATCCGCCGCTCCTCCATGCTCCTCCACCACCGTTGGACCCGCTCCCGAAGCCCACAACCGGCGGATCCGATGTTCCTAAAGTCGGCCGCCACGCTCGAGCCGCCATCTGAGCCGCTATGCCAGAGCGACGGCGGGAGCAACGGCGGCACCGCCGGCTGGGAGGGAGCGTCGGGAGCGGGGGAGTCGAGGTGGCCGGGAGCCGGGGAGTCGAGGGGGATGGAGAGGAGGAGCCGGGGAGCTAGGGCAGCCGCTGCCGCCGCCTCCTTCGCCGCATGGAGTGCCGACGCCATCTCCTCCTAGATCTAAACGAGAGAGAGGGGGAGTAAGATCTGGATGAGAAAGAGGGGAGTAGTAGCTCTAAACGAGAGAGAGGGATGTGGGAAATGTGTGGCTGTTAGGTTAGCACCCCCGTCTCATCTGATTCTTTTTTTATAGCCTCTAGTAATTTTCGTAGGCGGTCCATTTAGGAGGGCCGCCTGTGGAAATTGATTTTCTCAGTTAGTCAGTAACCGGAGACCCTAGGCAAACTTACCGCAGGCGGCCGGTTTTACGGTCCGCCTATTTTTTGAAAGGGGTGTTGCTTGGAAAAACCATTTTGTAGTAGTGAGCATGACATGACTAATCTTACCAAGTTGAATGCTGATTATGATGTGTTGCACATACAAGGACGGTACGAGACATGCTATATTTGCATATAATACTGCACTTGGTTTCTACTTCCTTTATTTCTGCCCCTGCATCATTCCTCAGTATTTTATATGTCTTTCTCCATACAATCAGTATACTTCATTTTACCTTTTACTATGTAGACGCATGTTTACATGGCATACTTATCAAATATGTGCTTATGTGGTATCCTAATCACTCAAGATATATTAAACCCTTTTGGTCTTGGTTCGCACGCACCAAATAATATCATGTACTAAAACAAGCGTTTTACAAGTTCATGTACTAATCTGCATAGTTTGTGTACCGTCTATACAATTTACTCTTTGTTATTTTTTCTTTACTTATGTCGGTTAAATTTAAAGTTGCATATTTGCGTAGTGATATACTCCCTCCATCCACAATTGATAAGTGCATAACTGATTTCAAAAAATCCACAAATGATCCACGCAAAACATTCGCATGCAGAGAAAGTCGAGGTGGATTGAATGTCTCGCATGCAGAACGTTTGCATGCAGAGAAAAACAATGTGTCCGTTCGACGCGCTCAACGTGTCATGCGGCCATGACGCGAGGCGTCGAGATGGCAAGACATGAGCATGTAGGGAGGCATCAGTAAATGGGTTACGACGGGTTTTTTAGATGATCTCCGAGCCCAATTGCAATACGTTTATCAATTATGGATAGAGGGAGTATCACATATTAATCTATCTTATTAATTTTTTAAATTTTTTTGATAACTTTATAAGTGATATACATGAAACGATGGTACCTTTACTCAAGCAAAAAAAACCTCCTCATAAATGTAACTAGTTCAGTAGAGATTTGTTCACGTGTTTACATCTGTATGGAGCATATATATGTGTTTTGTCTTCTAACAACCAACGTCAGTCTTGCTTGCTTCGATGAGTGGTCCTGCTGCTTGTTTTCTTGGAACAGTCTAAATTAAAGGCTGAATATATCTCTCTTGCGTACGGATGCAACGTACATGCATGCATGGAAATTCAAGCTATTATTGCTAAGGCGACAAGTGTACATGGAATACATTCATGTCGACCATTTGGGCAACAATTCAGTGGCGAAGCTTCTTACGGCAAGGTTTGTCCACTCCATCCACGTCAAATGTAAAGAACAAACATATGCATAGTAGCTAGCTTCCTTTTCTGTTCCTGATTGGATTGGGGATAGATTCTTGGTGTGTATATAATTTAAGTATTTTTATTATATATGGAAATGAATAAATTAATTAGTAAGAAATACTCATTATTTTCTTGCAATTTAAGTACAATTATCTGCAAAGGAACAGAGAAAATGAAGAGTTTAGTCAAATCAGTGTGTTGTTTTTCACCGTAACGGAAACAATATTATGTTTTGCTACGTTTCAAGTCAAAATTTGGAAGAATATTTAAACATAAATATATTTTAAATATTGATATTTTAAGACAACGGAAATGAATTTTGGCCTCCGCACCAAAAATGGAACAATTTAATGTTGGAGTTGTTGGTGTATGAAAAATTGCTTATAAAAATTTTAATTATGAAAATAATTTCCAAGAAAAAATATATACATAGAAATGTTTACAAATCAAATATCCAAGAGCTAGCTAGCCTCAAAGACATGCGTCAGACACCTGGTTCAAGTTCAAACTTCAAAGCAAGATTAATCTGTTGCCCATCGTCTGCATGCTTGGATCACCTTAATTATTTAATTAGTGAATATTTTACCATGTTTTTTTTATCATTCCTTGCGCATGAGTTTGTGGGACGGAATACTTTCTATTAGTATCAGTTTTTGTCAAACTGATACTGGTATGACGCTATGTACATTATATTTGAGGTGTTATGTGGCGGTGGCCACGCACAAGCTACTACCATAGCTTCAATAATATGATATCAATAACAAAAGTTCTGCCTTGTAGTAAGTTTAATTATATTTATACGTACTTAATTATGGACCAAGTTTTGGGGAACATCACAATTAAATTAAAATAATGGAGGGAATAGTATACATAAATTATTGCTCTGTAAATAAATACCCACACCAGCGCGCACATCCTCTTCATGTACCCATATATACGAGACCTGTCAATTCTGAAATATTTTCATTGTGACAATAAACTATAGAAATTAAATTAATGTTAATACGGCCATATATATATATATATATATATATATATATATATATATATATATATATATATATATATATATATATATATATATATATATATATATATATATATATATATATAATATACAAATTAAACTTCACATCTTTTCAACCTTGCTCATGCATGTGTACATGTGGGTATCTTGAATTTTTTTTTGAATCTATATGTATGATCATACTGTCTATGCCTTCATCGATCTATTGTTCTTCTGGTTCAATTTTCGGTAAGTTCTACGAAATTTCCAGCGTGCAGGTATTTAAAGAGATGGAGTTAGATGTATATTAGATATTCCACATTCATGGAAAAAAATTGTTGAAATGTCAATTTCAAGATTTTGATGAGAACTCCCATTTATTTTGCGCAATGGTACGTACAATGAAAATTTCTAGATGAAACTTTAATTTCTGGAGAAACTTTCATGCGATTGATAGAAATACGTACGTGTTTCTTCTGGGGTAATTAAAAATGTCCAAGCTTCTAGCTAGTATGAAATTAATGGCACGGAGAGAATTTCAAAAGACCGTGTCCATGTCCCTATCCATGACCTAGTAGTTAAAGTGTACTGAGGATGCATCCATGAAATTGGATTGGTTGGGATAGGATGTTGATAGAGATGCATCTTTTTCTCATCTTTTTATTTCCCTTTGCATATCCCTGGACAAGAATGTGGTGCAAAGTCCACAATTCATTTCCCCTACGTACCGAATGCTTGGCTTTGCTTGTCCTTTCATTTTTCCTGTGATGTCATTGTAGTAATCTTGATAGGTAATTGCAAACTACTACCTTGACTTAGAAAGCATTTTATCACGCAAGGTACCTATGCCAGCCACAGAATTCTTCTTCTGTACCCCGATCAAACACGCGCATTTATCAATTTATCATCAGCGACATATACATATCGATCTAAGAGGAGAAATTTTGAGCATCTCTTTTGAAGATTTCAAATTAAAAAATGATGCATGCAATGTGATTTGTTGCCAAAGTCATATATATCAAGCTAGGTAGGAACTTAAATTCTCTCTGGCTATGTTATGATCAAGTATGCCTATTAATTAGCGGTTGAGAAAATTCTTTGCCTAGCTAGCTTATATAGGTACTACTTCCTTATGTCTCTTTCTATCCAATTTCCAGTAATACAAGGTACAAATAATATATGAAGCTATCAATTTGAACTCGATCACTAGCTAGCTAACAAGTGAGTCGGAAGAATCGAATTTCCAAGGAATATAAATATATGCCCAAATTGATCTAAGTTCATGCTTTCACATATGCTCTTTTGATCACATGCAACCGTGCCGATGCTAGTAGCTAGCTATACCTGTCGGACATGCATGTAAGTGTAAGAGCTACCAAAGGTCATGATATGGAGAGATTTGCCGCTAATTAATAAGTCGATCGCTGCATATTCCTTTCCCATTTTATTGGGAAAATCCAGGGCAAAGAGAGGGTTGAATTGACCTGAAATATTTAACTTCATAAAGTCTACCTTTCTGAATTCAATCAATACTAGCAAAATACACATTGTTACGAAATTTAAAAAAATTACATCGGCACATTGCCAATAAGAAATCTATTTTGAATTTTAGAGCTTAATTTAAAATTAATTTTCCGTACCCATGTTTGGTTTGGAGAGAAGATTAATAGTGGTCCCACATGTGAGATTTAGGAAGTTGGTGGTGGGGTGGTGGTGACAGATTCACCACTCACCACCATCACTACTTTCTTTTAAAGGAGTATAGATATATACAATTAACCCTACATACCAACAAATTGAAAATTAACGTACGTAGATTGCTACTAGTATATCTTGAATAAATTTTGTCAAACATATACTAGCCAGATGATAGACAAGAGAGATATGGCTAATTAATGTTTCCGTTGAACAATGAAATAATTCAAGGAAAGATCAATATCATTTTCAGTTTGTCAAAGAGGAGGAACTATTCACACTGCTAGCAGTCATTGTATGTAGACCCAGACAAATCTATCAATTAATAGTACATATTAATGTCGATCCCAGTGAGAAATGCAAGCACTACTTGAACTCATATTTCGCTGTCTCGTGAACAGGGACAACACAAACTTTCTCAAACTAGCTGGGGCTCCTATACTTTTTAAAATTTTCTTATCTGTGTTCAGGAAAGCTGCAAGTGAGCATGTTTGACTGGACTAGGTCAGAAAATTCACACCTCTCTCTCTCTCTCTCTCTCCACACACATTCGATTTGGTACGTTTCTGCACGGTAGGCAACAAACAAGTACTTGAATATATAGCTTCTTGGTGATCTTCTTCATACACACATCATCATCATCATCATCATCTCTTTATCTCTCTCCCCCTCTGCATATATATAGGTATACTCTTTGTAGCACCATCAGATAGCTAGCTTGAGGTATCTGCGTGTTTATCAGAAGCTTAGAGATATATAGATAATTTTCAGAAGGGTAGAGTGAAGGCGAGCTAGAGTTAGCTTGCTAGCTGCAGGGAGACGGCCGGCGACATCGATCGATTAGCCATGGGAGGGTTTGAGAGGAGAGGAGTCCGGCAGTACAACCGCTCCGACGTGCCGCGGATGCGGTGGACGGAGGAGCTTCACCGGCAGTTCGTCGAGGCCGTCGAGTGCCTCGGTGGCCAGGACGGTGAGTTTCTGCAACACAAACCACACATACGCATGCATGGCCTTCAATTCGATGAGCAGATCGTGCAAGGCTAGGGCTATAGCTGAGCAATTTATCATGCCTGCATGGACATGCGATTTGTTTTGATCAAATTAATTAGGATTTTGCTAGGTACAAGGCTGGTTGTTCTTTAAGGGAACTGATTAAAGTGCTTTCTTGGTTTAATTTTCCTTTTTTATTTTGAAATTTGATCTCCTTAATTATTAGTTGGTGTCTGTTAGGCAGAAGTTTGAAAACGGACACAGGCAGCTGGGAAGGAAAATTAAAACACGTGATATATATGCATATGCATGATGAACACCCACTAGATTAATTGTTTCCTTTTCCCGTTCTCCTTTTGGATTTTCTATGGATAATTAAGACTAAAGCATACAATTTAATAACAGTTAGTTATAGATGAAATATCATTATTTCACCAGTGCAATAATTAATTTATTGGAGCTAGCCACTTTCATCCCGGATTAGCTAGATCTCTTTTTCCAGAATTAATATCTGTTCTTCCTGAAAAAAAATTATTTTTCCTCCGAAATTTGATCAAGTAGATCTCTTTTACTCTTTTTCTACCTTGATAGTGTGCATATACATGTGCCTTGAGTATTAAACATGCATTTTGTTATCTACTCAGCCTGGATACAAGGTGCCAATGAGTTATTATCTCATTTGCAAAATATTTTGATCAGAGTTTCAAGTACTATTTCATTTAACATTATTGTAAATGTTAAAAAGCATTACTTTAAATGCGTGCTTTGTCAGCATGGTCAGGTCACACAAAATTGCACGATTTTCTCTCCATGAGAAGACAGGATTTAATTCAGTCTCATGATCGAATATATTGACAGTATATCATAGACAGATTTTCACTCCATGCATCCTGCTAGAATTTATATATTTTGCAGTTTTTTTTCAAAAAGGTATTTCATTCTTCAGAGTTACTGATGATAATTTATCTCTTCTCGCTTTTGTCTGACAGAAGCAACACCGAAGCGAATTCTTCAGTTGATGGGCGTGAAGGGAGTTAGCATATCTCATATCAAGAGCCATCTTCAGGTATATGTTTTTGTATATATATAACTAGGACTTTCCTATTCCATATGACAGCATATAATATTAGCATGCTGATATCAGCTATATATGCATGCATATTCGGTTCTTCAGTTCTGTATGCTAATATTAGCTAGAGATTTGATGATCCATGACTAGCATATCTCACCTTCTCTCTTTTTCTTAAATTACGGTCAGATGTACAGATCAGGCTCTAGCAACAGGAACCATCCGGTTAGCCTCCAAAAATTGACATCAACCACTGTTAACAACATTAACAAATGCGCGTTTGTCAATCGTGAAGATCACTGCATTTATGCGTCAGAGGATAGAAACGCAGCATCTTCAGACAAGAATACTTACACCATACTCCGCTGCAGCCGCTCATCAATGTGAGTGTGAGAGGCAGCTGTTAATTAATCATTTTTCAATGTTCCAAGTATATGTATGAATATTTCATTTATGATCAACATATTGATTTTGTACCTACTTGCAGGCCATCAATAGAGGAAATATTCAGAAACTGGGAACAAAGTAGAGGGCGTCTTCTTCCATGGAACTCCAACGTGATTACAACAGAACAGGTGCTTTTTTTTCTTCAATGAAAAGTTAGCTAGACACACCTAGCTGCCTCTCAGATTAATATCACTTCATTGCATATTTGCATTGTCGTTGGGCATTTGCCTGAATTTTTAGCTAGTACGTAGTCTTCGTGTATATCCTTTTCATGTAGATATACAGTATGGAGATAAAAAAGACTATATATGGACAAGTTCAGACGTAGTTTACTTAAAGAATCCATCTTACATAAATGTACTATTCCCTAGAAGCTTTGTTTTTGGGAACATGCATTAGGTGGCAGGCTGCCAAACTAGCAAACCATACTGCCGTGTATTGACTGTTTAATTGTACCTGCCCCTATCCTGCTTCCTGCATGGTCCAAACCATGAGCTAGACAATCTCTGTAATTCTTCTAAGTTGCAATCCATCCTGATAAATGTTCCGTTGGATATATCTTTGCAGGCAACTAGGGCAAGCCATACTAACAATGGTACTAACAACAATAGGCTTCTGAAGAAAATAGACTGCGACTTGACGCTGTCGATTGGACTGTGGGAGGACGCCGCCGGCAGCGACGCCGACGGCTCGAGCACGATCAGCGAGGAGGTCGCCGCGCCGTCGAGGGATGAAGCCTTCGTCTCTTCGGCCGATGACCACTTCGCCTCTGCAGCTGCTGCTGCTGCTGCGAAGGAGAGCGATATGCGGGCTACTGATCTGAACCTGGACCTGACCATTTCATCTTCTTGGCTCTCCTGATGATTATATATGATCATTCAGTTGATGGGCCTATGTATAGCTGCATTATATTTGTGCATATGTAGTTATATGTGTACAAAAATAACGCAGGGAGCGAGCGTACGTCAGGCTATAGTATTGCAGGTTACCTGATGATGAACTTAGAGTGTAGTGATATGTTGGAGGTTTCTTTAGGATTATTCGTATCATCCGCCACAACTACGCATGCACGCGTTTGTTTTGTATAGTTTTCTTTCTATTATTGTTCGCTCGATTAGAGATAAGGACTTCAGACGAAGACGGGTGAGAGATTTTTGACAGTTTTTGCTTCTCTTGAGTAGACTTCTCTCTGCTGAATTTCTCATCTTTCATCATCTGGACAGTCCCTATTTATGATAGAATTGTCTGCGCACTGATTGAGAATGGCGTGCATGCATGCATGTCATGTATTTGCTAGCCATTTTACTCTGGATTTGCTTACTAGCTAGCTGTGTATCTTGACTTATTATTCACACTCTTTTTTTCCCTATAGAGAACATATCAGTTCGTAGTTCTGCTGTTCTCCAAAAAAGTTACTATTGTTATGCAGTACTTCAAACTTCATCATGTGTCAATGGGACATTTGGCAGTAAATTATGAAGTATAACCATCATCAGATCAAATCTAAATTTTGAATTCAAAAGCCGGTTACCAATGGTTAGGCACTCCCTATGAATAGTATAGCCGCCAGAGTTTGTGTCAATATGTACAAAGTTGGTTACAAATTAAGACTTAGAGAGTTGTAATAGCTATTGGATAGAAGTAGTTTCTCTTAAATAGAGAGGCTCACTTGATATAAGCAAGACAATTATAGCATAGGCAATGTAGGTTCCGGCTAAACCTCATTAACAATATCATGTCTCAATGTTGTCATCAAGTTTAGATCTTCTATGCTATTCTTCCGTGTTCGGCTATCGATATCGTTATCACGTGGTGCCGTTTTTGTAACAAGTGGTATAGACCAAGGTCATAAACCCATGAATAATCTTCGGTGACTCTCACAAGAAGTCGACCCAGCCCTAGATGAGCCACTTGATGTGTGACGGGGAGATTGTTGAGTTTAATCCCACAACTTAAAAGGTGGGGGCGATTCTCACCCATCAGACTAGTTTTTCGAGTTGTGTAGAAATATTATACCTTGAGTTGTGGCTCCAGTTGAACTTAGGGGCTTGAAACAATATCTGAATCGCATGGATGTGTTAGGCGCACATCCGACGTGTGATCGCGAGAAGATTGTTGGCCCGTAACAGGTGGTATCAGAGTTCGGCCATGGAGGGAGATCCAAGGGAGAGGTACGATGAAAGTGCCCCACATAGCTCGACCCACACACAATGTCTAGGGAGTGACATTGGCGCAATGTCGATCACGACAGTGTTCAAAGAATTGATCGGTGGAGTTGAACACTTTTGGACGAGCAGCCTAAACTATTCAATGAGCTATAGTCAACAGGGAGACGGTCAAACGTGATGCTCGATTGATTAAAGGTTGAGCTGATCGACCATTCGATCGGTGGAGTCAAACACTCTGAGCGGGTGGCCTGAGCCTTTTGGTGAGAAACATTTGTTAGGGAGATGGCTAGATGTGGTGCTCGAGTCGTTTGGCAATTGTGAAGACAGCATGTTGATAAATTTGTGAGCTTCGGTTGGCGGCTAGATTGACAGGTGGTCAATAGGTAGCTGGAGCGGGCTGTGGACTCGAGGTGGACCAACAATGGTGATGTCGAGCACACGGGCGGCAATGGCGCACGGCCTTGAGAGGGCGGTGTTTAGGCAGCTGAGGTGCTTGGTGTGTGATTGGTTCAAGGCGGAGGTGGCATATCTGGTGCGGTTGCGGAGCTCTAGGCGAGTCCAGCTATGACGCAGTATAATGGAGACAAGGCAGCAAGCTCTGCACAGGAATCAGGTGGCTCAGTGTCAACGGAAAAAGGAAGCAACTCATGTCCGAGTACACGGAGGTTCGCGTATGGAATAAATTCAAATTGACACGACATACTAAACAAGGTGGAGTTTGTTAGAGTCATGTCGAATATGTATACAAAGTCGTTTATAAATGTCACACCCTGAGTTTTTCCACTTAATAGATCCACACAAAAATATACTCAAGAAATTGCCTAAAGAAATTATTTAATTAAGGCAAGAGAAATTAATTAATGGGGAAAATACAAAATAATAATCCATCATGGTTGAGAATATTTTTCTTGTATTCCTCTTGCCAAAATCCATTAACAGAAATTTTTATTGGAATTTTTAGAGCACTGGAAGTATTAATAAATCGAAAAGTGGTATCGGAATTAAATTTGCTCTGGAAATCCTTTTTTTCCTTTTTCCTTTCCTCTTTTTCCCTCCTTTTCCTTTGTCTTTCTCTCATGGGCCGGCCCACTCCTTCTCTCTTCTCGCGCGGCCTAGCCCACGCGTCCCCGTGCACCCCTCCTCTCCCTCTCGCCGACCAATAGGCCCCGCCCGTCAGACCCGCTCCACCGCGCCTTATTCCTCTCCCTCTCACTCCCTCTTGCCGACATGTGGGCCGGCACCCACTTGTCGAGGTCATTCCTAACCTCCGCCTGAATCGGCCGGAGGGAAAAAATCTTGCCGCCGCTCGATCTGCGCCTCATCCCGAGCCCGCGCACCCTCGCCCCCGGTTCAAACCATGCGGACCGAGTCCCCGCCAGTTACCCCCACCTTCTCCGCCCCTCTCGCCCACGTCCACGGGTGGATTTCACCCCACTACCGCCACTACCACCATGGCCGCCATCCACAATTCCGAGAAATTCCCCCGCCTCGGCCACGATCTCTCTAGCTCGGGCCTATATAAATGCCCCCCGTCGCCTCCTCTCTCTTTTCCCTCAAACGCCCGAGCCTCACATGCCTTCTAACCCCTCGCGCGACAAGATCCCGAGGCGCCGCCGCGTTCCGCCAACTTCAGATGTGCGTCGCTGCCGCTATAGCTGTCGCCAGCCACCACGCTTGTGTTTGCTAGCTTCGCCGCACCCCGTTGCATCACGTCCTGCCACCGGCCGTCCCTCCTCGCCACTGGAACCCCGTTCTCCCCGTCGAGGCCTTCGGTAGGTGTCTGCCGGCCTTCGGCCGCCAAATTCCGTCGGTCCTCTCGGCCATTCTGCCTTTAACCCCTTCCTACACCTTCCCCAGGTCCTTCTCACCGCCGTCCCGCGCTTCATCGCCCTCGATCTCTACCGGAACATTGCCACCGTCGTCTTCCCGAGGTCCCGTCGCTGCCTAACTCCTCGGTTCGCCGCTATTGGTTGTCCTCCCACCGTCGACGCCCCTCGGTGAGCACTCTAATGGACTTCCCGTCTCTCCTGCTGTGTGCCGTAGCCCTCCGTCACACCGGATGGTCGCCGGCGGTGACCATCGAGCTGCACGCGCCGGCGGGGCTCAGCCTTGGCTTGATCTGGGCCGTCCGATCTGCCTTGGCAGATTGGGGCCACTTGCTCGCCCGCGTCGCGGCCGCACGTGCGTGGACCGCGTTTATCGTGCGCCACCCTCCCTCGAGTCACTGACCAGTGGGCCCCGCTTGTCGGCACTAGCCCCGTGGTCCGCTAACGCCATAATTGCTGTTTAATGCGCAATAAATTGGTTAGGGTTTATTTTTGTATAGGAAAAACACAGAACCTTTAAAAATTCATAACTAATTCATACGAACTCCGATTAATTTCATTCAAATTTCATTAAATCCAAAAAATGCCAAGGATCCATTAAAAATACTTTTAGCTCTTGTTTCAGTGGCCACATGTACTGTTTTTAATTATTTATGCTTTGATTGCTATAGAAACCGACGTTTCCGATTGTCCCGTATACTACGAGGTTGTTGCTGAGTTTGCAGAGCCGGAGCAAGGCAAGTTATATTGTTCTCTTGACCATATTGCACCTAATTATTACAAAATATTTGCTTTAAATAAATAAATATGCATGATTTCATTATTTCATGTGGGAAGGTTCGACCTATATATATACAATTTGATGACTATGACTTGATTACCCCTGTATGCCTTTGTAGCTTGGATAACAATCTAATTACAAATTAATGTTAGGATGCTTAGCCATGCTTATAGCCAATTAGCTCACCTTGAGAGTAAATATTCACTATTATATTCTTTACTCGACTTTATGTCGCGAGGATGGAACTTTGGACATGGTTATTTATACAAATAAAATTTGACCTTAATGGTGGGTTATGGGTGTATGGTTTTGCTGGTCACACCCATGGCAATTAAGGACCGGTTCGCGGGAACCCCTTGAGCAGTCTCTCGTACATACCACAAGCCAGCATGGGCAATGGTTGGGCTTGTAGCGTAGTCTCTTCCTCTCCCAGGCACTGTTGGTGAGAATGGGCGTGATAGAGTTAGGTTGACTCGGGGTTGGGTTGATCGGCTTCCGGATCCATTGTGGTGCAAGGGAGTAGCCTGGCCAATATGGTGTGCCCTATCGGCAGGTGCAACCTCAGCGTGGTATGGATGGTTAGGGAGGAGATGCATGAACGGTCCATCACAGCCTCTCGCGGGGTGTCGTGGTGACACGCCGACACAAGGGAACGTGTGTGGGGCTGTGTCTTGTGGGTATAGTTGTATACCTCTGGCCAGAGTTAAAATCTATTCGAATAGCCGTACCTGCGGTTATGGGCATTTGGTCAAGACTCACTGTGATTAGTCTCATCTTAACAATTTTGACTTAAAATCCGCTATAGGGATAGGATGGATAGTTGGGTCTAGTCAACGTGGCGTAGCGTTGATTGGTGATGGATTAATATTGCTTAACTAATTAACCCCTTCACTCGTTTGCGAATTACCATTGTCTGTAACTGCTTTTATGTAAATAAACCCAAAGCCTATCTTTGTCTTCTATGTATTGTGCATAATTGCAAGTGTGACTTATTAAGTACTACGGGTGGTAGTCAGTCTTGCCCCCTTTCCCCCCTCAGAGATGGTGTACATTTCTGACGAGGATTGTTAGGAGGAATAGACTGGATCCGCCGTCAAGCTGCCTGTGGAATAGAAGCCTCCACGTGGCTAGTTGTTTATAGTCTTTATTTACCTTTTTCTGCTGTATTCTTGTAAGATAATTTTATTCTGTTTGTAAGATACACTCTGTATGGTAACTTGGTATTGTGTATCCTGACTTTCCTAGACAGAGATTTAATACACAGAAATATTCAGAATTCTGGTTGTGAATTTTTAGACGTTACAATAAATTAGGACTTAGAATTATAATAGGTGTTAGAATAAAAATATAGTCGACTTCCTATACTCCCTGTAAGGTAACTAGCTGGCAGCCTAGCCGGTTGACTGGCTGACTTTTGATGGTCACTTACTGCTCAAAGCACAGGTTAAAAGGGGTAGAGATAGAAGAAAATGACTATTGGTTCGAAGAATTCAAGAATGTCTCAGCCACATCCATGGAGCTTAGAGCGAATCATGTGACATGCAACCTACATATATATTTGTAGGCATCTAGATTTGTCACGAGTGGAACTTTTTCCCCAACAATTTATAAGGTTTTTCTAAGCATGCCCTTGTGCATGTGTTTTTTTAACGATACCTGACTTATATAAAGAAAAACAAAAACTAGTAAAAAGAATACCGTGCCAAAAAAAGAAAATTATAATAAAATTTAATAAAGTCTTTTTCTCCATTATATCCATAATAACCATAATCACTCTATGTCATTCCACATCTCCGTGGATCCCCTTGAGTTGACTAAGGTGACATTTGGGAAGGTATGTGAGCGAGGATTGTAAGCTATACACAAAACGAGAAATATTATTATTACATGATTAATTAAGTATTATTGGACAAACATAAAGTTCCAACAAAGTACGTTTCCCTCATTAAGGACATGTACAACAATGTTGTGACTAGTGTTCGAACAAGTGATGGTGACACATGTGACTTCCCGATCAAGATAGGACTACATCAAGGGTCAGCTTTGAGCCCCTATCTATTTGCCTTGGTGATGGATGAGGTCACAAGGGACATACAAGGGGATGTCCCTTGGTGTATGCTTTTCGCGGACGATGTAGTGTTAGTTGATGAAAGCCGAGCGGGAGTAAATAGGAAACTAGAGTTGTGGCGGCAGACTCTAGAGTCCAAAGGTTTTAGGCTCAGCAGAACTAAAACCGAATATATGGCATGTGACTTCGGCACTGCTAGACATGAGGAGAGGGATGTTAGTTTGGATGGTCAAATAGTACCCAAGAAGGATACCTTTCGATATTTGGGATCAATGCTACAGAGAGATGGGGATATCGATGAAGATGTTAGCCATAGAATCAAAGCGGGGTGGATGAAGTGGCGTCAATCATCGGGTATTCTCTGTGACAAGAGGGTACCACAGAAGCTAAAAGGCAAGTTCTATAGAACAGCAATTAGACCGGCAATGTTGTATGGTGCAGAATGTTGGCCTACAAAAAGACGGCATGTTCAGCAGTTAAGTGTTGCCGAAATGCGTATGCTGCGTTGGATTTGTGGTCATACAAGAATGGATCGAGTCCGGAACGATGATATACGTGATAGGCTAGGGGTAGCACCAATTGAAGAGAAGCTTGTCCAACACCGGTTGAGATGGTTTGGACATGTCCAGCGGAGACCTCCAGAGGCACAAGTGCATAGTGGAATCCTAAGGCGCGACAGTGATATTAGGAGAGGCAGGGGAAGGCCAAAATTGACATGGGAGGAGGCAATAAAAAGGGACTTGAAAGGATGGAATATACCCAAAGATTTATCTTTGAATAGGTGTGCTTGGAAAGCAGCCATTTATGTGCCTGAACCTTGATCTGCAGCTTCTATTGGGTTTCAACTCTAGCCTACCCCAACTTGCTTGGGATTGAAAGGCTTTGTTGTTGTTGTTGTTGTTGTATTAGAAACACAAAAAATAGATTATTTAATTTTTTAGAGATACTTTTACATATAGAAAATTTTTAAAAAAACACATCGTTTTACATTTTAAAAAACATGTTAACAGAAACCAAGAGATAAGCCACGAGCTACAAACAGAATCAAACTGGGCATAAATGCTTATGCCACGTTGCCAGCTGCAACTGGCAACCATGCATGCTTGTTAGCTTGACAATTCATGGAATTTTTACTGTTACTAATTTAATTTTTTTTTTAATTTACAAAACTAATTTTCGGTTTGAATCATTTGCAAAACTAGTCTCTTGCCGCCCTAGGCCACGGCGGGATTTAAAAACCGCCGTGGCCCAGGGCGGCGAATGGCATCCCCGTCACCCGGGACTAACGGCTCCGGCCGCCGTTAGCCCCGGGGACGCCACGTGGATTCGCCGCCCTGGGGGAGGGCGGCGAATGCCCCCAGGGGGCCGAATGCAAAATTGCATTCGCCGCCATCCCCCAGGGCGGCGAATGCAATTTTGCATTCGGCCCCCTGGGGGCATTCGCCGCCCTCCCCCAGGGCGGCGAATGCATAGGACCGTCCGCACGCCGATCGGACGGTCCGAATCCACGGCAAATTGTTGTAACGCGCGCTAACTACCTTAAAACAGTCATAACTTTCGCATACGGTCTCGGAATCGGGCAAATAAGTACTCTACGGACATCTACAAAAAATTTTACATCCGCTTCCCCCCACTTCGTCGGGTTTGTCCAAAAATTTTTTACGAAATTCGGCCGGGAAGATTGAGTTTTTGAGGTCCGAAGTTTCAGCACGGTTTTTAAAGCACACTCGTAATTTTCTACAGGCCACATCTTACATCGGTTTGAGCTGCACCTTCATGAGATTTTGCTATTCTCGTTTTGCTAGTTGAGAAAAAAATATCAAAAAAAAAGAAAAAAAATTTTTGCAGGCGGCCCCCTGGATTCGGACGGTCCGATCCTTGTGCGGACCGTCCGTTCACTATGCTAAAAACCACCGTCCCCCAGGACGGCAAATGCAATTTTGCATTCGGCCCCCTGGGGGCATTCGCCGCCGTCCCCCAGGGCGGCGAATCCACGTGGCCTCCCCGCGGCTAACGGCCGCCGGAGCCGTTAGCCCCGGGTGACGGGATGCCATTCGCCGCCCTGGGCCACGGCGGTTTTTAAATCCCGCCGTGGCCCAGGGCGGCAAGAGACTAGTTTTGCAAATGATTCAAACCGAAAATTAGTTTTGTAAATTTAAAAAAAAATTAAATTAGTAACAGTAAAAATTCACAATTCATGGATCATGGCAAGTTGGAACACGAATTTTTTTGATTTTTAGACTTATTTATTAAAAGATTTGCAAAAATAGATTTTCGTTTCAAAAAATTGCAAAAATAGACTCCCGCCGCCCTCTGGGAGGGCGATTTTTAAAAATCGCCCTCCCAGAGGGCGATTTTATGACGTGGCTGACGGCCGTTGGCCCCCCCGCCGACGGCCGTCAGCCATTTTGCAGGCGGCCCCCGGCCTCCCAAAAACCGCCCACTGAGAGGGCGGCAAGGGGGCCGCCTGCAAAATGCGCCCGGGGGCCGGCCATTTTACAGGCGGCCCCCTTGCCGCCCTCTGGGAGGGCGGTTTTTGGCTTGCCGCCCAACTAGAGGGCGGTATTTAGCGTTAATATAGTCCGGACCGTCCGGACCCTATCCGGACAGTCCGGACCAATATTCCGAAAAAAAAGTAAAAAATTGATTTAAAAAAATTAATTTTCGAAATCAATTTTTATGTGACTACCGGCTGCCGTCACTATTTCCTAGGCGCATACTGTCGCCGCTCCCTGGCCGTGCCATCCTCACACAGTAGTTGCATCGTTAGTTGGATATCAATAGGTTTGTATGATAGTTAATGTGTGTTTAGTTGTCACCGCTCGGAATGTACTTTCGTCGTGAAGTTGACACTCGAAAATTCATATTTTTGATCAGATTCGTCAGAAACGTAGATCGTGAGGAATACGTCGTTTGATCGATGAGCGTAAACGAAGTAAAGTGGTTTCATCAGGAAACGTAGAATTAATAAAACGTTATATACAACAGACAAACTATTACAGACACAAAGTACTACGGGCCCGGACCGTAACCTCTAGGCCTCTTCGACTTCCTACCCTGCGCTCGCACCTGTCCCTGGGAGTACGTCAACCGGTCTGGTGGTACAGCACGGCCAGCGCGGGTCGTCTGCACGGGTGTGGCAACTGGTGGGTCCTGTGTCTGTGGTGGCGGAGCTCCTTCGAGCTGCGAGGCAGCTAGTATCTCATGGATCTCCTCGCCCTCGTCCTCGTCCTCTAAATCGTCCCCCTCGAAAGGACCCGGTGCCCAACCGCTGCCGCGTGCGCCCTGCGTGGAGGAGCCAGCGCCAGCAAATATCGATGGCGCTGTAGAGTGGAACAATGTACACCAAATTATTGATTATTGCAGAGAAGTCCTCGTTGCTCCATTCTGCAGGCATCACGTTGTCCTCATCAGACGAGTCATCATACTCTGCATGCTCATTTTCAGAATCTTCTCTAGCCATTTCTTGGACGATCGTGTCGATATGTTCTCCCTCATCTGCCACACCTGTTGCCTGTCTATCTTCTTCATTCCCTCCTTCATTCCCTCCTTCATTTTCTTCTATTGTTTCACTATCACCTCCCGCCGTACTTGGACCCTCATCATCTTGTACGGGTATTGCACCAGCGTTGTTATCTTTCTCATATATGGACACAAGTATGCCCAGTGGCCAGCCACGTTGAAATGCATTCTCCACATACCATCTCCAAGTGGCAGTGCAATCCACTGGCATCAGTTCCCAAAAAAAACCTTCAACTACACGACTGACTACTACATACAAGATTATTCCGCTGAGCTGAGGGTCCAGTCGAAACCCTCGCATCAGCCAGTTGTATACTGATCCAAAACTTCTCTCAGCTGGCCTATCAATACCCTTAGCCATTGAACTAAACTCCGACAGATCTACACCGTCTGGACCATATCTCACATTCCCTTGCCCGTGAAATAACTGAAATATCACCTTATTTGACATATCTGTTGATGAAAAATACAGTTAAACTAGGTACCAACATCCTCCTAACATCTAAAACCGTGTATTCCAGATTTTACAAGTAACATCTGTACAAAAAATAAGTCATCTAACAGATTAACTAAAAACTACAGATCTATATAGTACTATACACGTAACTAGTACATTACTACATTAATTCTTACATACAAATAGAAATTGCAAAGGAACAATGGATTTTACCTGCAGGCAAATCAGCAAACGGGCAGAGCTTCGCTGCTTTCGCCCTCTCAGCTCTCTCCTGTTTTTTTTTCTAATTTGAGTGAATTTTATGACTTTTTTGAGTCTGGGAGGGGGGTTTTATACCCGGGGGATAAAAACCGCCCTCCCATAGGGCGGCAAGGGGGCCGTCTGCAAAAAACCACCCTGCAAATGGGCGACTTTGCAGGCGGCCCCCCGGGAGCTAAAAACCGCCCGTTCAGAGGGCGGTTTTTGGGCACATTTTGCAGGCGGCCCCCTTGCCGCCCTCTGAGAGGGCGGTTTTTGGGCACATTTTGCAGGCGGCCCCCTTGCCGCCCTCTGAGAGGGCGGTTTTTGGGAGACCGGGGGGCCGCCTGCAAAATGGCTGACGGCCGTCGGCGGGGGGGCCAACGGCCGTCAGCCACGTCATAAAATCGCCCTCTGGGAGGGCGATTTTTAAAAATCGCCCTCCCAGAGGGCGGCGGGAGTCTATTTTTGCAATTTTTTGAAAAAAAATCTATTTTTGCAAATCTTTTAATAAATAAATCTAAAAATCAAAAAAATTCGTCGGAACACATCAATGGAGATGAAACGGGCTGTAACAGGTTAGCCCAGAAGGCTGCCTCAAAAGCGTAGCACTATCAAACGGGTCGGGTCGATAATACTGGGCCGGCCTAGCTACAAGGTAACACGGCCCATTTAGCCGTCTGCACACTCCAGTTCGTTCCCGATCCCTCCACGTAAACTCCCACAAAACACAGAAACCAATCGAGCCCGCATCTTTTTCGAGAAAAAAAAGGGAAAAAAAAAACATACCTCGTCGGCGTTCGGCCATCCGCCGTGTGGCTGCCGCCGGCGAGAGGGGAACGCCCGCGGAGATGTCGGTTCTCATAGTGACCAGCGTGGGGGACATCGAGGTGGACCTCCACGCTGACCTGTGCCCCCTCACCACCAAGAACTTCCTCAAGCTCTGCAAGTAAATTTTTTACCCGCATCTAGGGCTTGTTCTATCTGTAAAACTCGCGGGATCATCTGGGCATCTGGCTAGTAGGGGTTAACGCGGGTCTTGCGGCTGGTGGGTTAGCCTTCAGGAAGCAGTTGAGCGGGCAAATATGGTGTTGCATAGGGTGCTACTGGGTCTGGATTCAGTGTGTTGGGTTAAGATTGATTATAGTTGAAGCTGCTGCCAGTGTGTCGTGAATCATTGTGAATCCTCTTGTCCCAGTGTTACTTCGAGTTGCAAATGTGTTTAACTTCTTAGTGTAGTGCTGTTGGTAGCATCTTACAAGGTCATTAAACTGCTGGTAGCAATTGGCTGGGCCTCTCCTAAACCATCTCTGTACAAATCTCTTGGATTGTTTCAACATTATTCACCCAGTGTTTGCATTAATTGTTCTTGCTTGTTGCAACATGGCAACATGCTTTGTCAGATTTTGCTGTAAGATGTTTTATTTTTTTTCTTCCAACAGTTTTGATGTTTCTGCTTGTCATGTATTTGTTGTAGCCATAGCCCATTGTAGGGAATTGTTGCATTTGTAGTGGAAAATTGTTTCAGTGGAGTGGACAAATATTTAAACTGGAGCTTGCAATTGTAGCAGACATTTGTTTCAGCTAGAACATGCCATTGTTGCGATTGTAGCAAGAAATTGTTTCAACCTTAGTGGATAATTGTTTCAGCTGCAATAGGGAATTGTTTCAGTTCTTTTTTTTTTGGAATGTTGCAACATGAGTAGAATATTATTGGTAGTTAACGTACCAATCGTTAGTTAATCGTTGATTTGTCAGGGATGTCTATATTGTGGTAGACATGTTATTTTCTTTCTGATTAGTGATAGGTGAAAGCAGCTGTTGATACAATTTAGAAGAGTCAGAAGTTGACTTCGGAAGCGGAAGATTTCGGCATCCACGGAGTCCGCAAATCGCCTGATTTAATGGTTGCTTCTAGTAGCAAGGCCCACTTATTTCAGAAGCGCCCGACAGTAGTGCTCGGATCGGACATCCGAGCGCTAGTCGTTGCTGGTAGTGTTTGGTTCCAGGGACAAAGTGGGATGAAACGGGATGGTTCTACATTTTTTGGGATGAGGTGGAATAGAATTGATCCGTTTAGTTGTTTGGTTGAGAGAATGGGATGGTTCGATATTTTGTTTGGTTTAAGGGACGAGATGGGATGGAATGGTCCAATCCAGTGTTTGGTTTGGAGAATAGAATAAGATAGGATTGGCTCAGGTAACCCTTCACCTTAGACTGGTGAGAATACCACATTTTTCTTTAATTTCCTTTATTTCCTTTTCTGCCTTCTTAATTTCTCTCTCTCCCTTATCATCTGCAGCTATGAGCTTTCCTGGCTGCAGCTTCTTCCTTGTCTTTCTCTCTTGTCATTATTTTGCTCACACCCAAAACTATTTGCTCTCCAGATTCCTGAGTGGTGCTATGGCTAGTGAGTGGAGGAAGCAGAGTGGATGATGTCACTTTGCTGCATGAGCTGACGACTCTCATGAGCGTGTCAAGGCAGTGGTCCACTAGCTGCAGCAATGGTCGACGGCAAGAAGCCTGACAACTGTGTGGAGATGGCTTACTGCTTCTCAGCTTGAGGGGAGTCGTGGCGGCTCACGGATGGGTGATGAGTGAGAGTGAATCCAGCGAGAAGTTCACGCCTGCGTTGCTGGGCGCTCTTGGATGAGTTTGTCTGGGCAAAAAAGTGGTATCATATCATCCAGAATCTTGTTTGAATATTCATCAAAATGAAACCACCTTGTCTCGAAATGTTTCGTCCCATCCTGAGAACCAAACAAACGGACGGGGGCTCATCCCAGGACCATACCATTTATTCTATCCCACTTGATCCCAGGAACCAAACACTTAGAGGATTGTTCTTTGATTTTTAGGGTCGTTATCTGAATTAAAATAATATAAATATGTTTGTCTACTAATCTTGCAAAAATAAAATAGTGCAAATTATGGCTATGAAATATGGCTGAGTTGGCTACTTATAGCAATTGGAGTAATCATTTTCTTGTTGTTCCTATGATTTTACTTACCAGGATGAAGTATTATAATGGGTGTCTGTTCCACAAGGTAGAGAAGGATTTCTTGGCACAAACTGGGGACCCAACTGGAACTGGAGCTGGAGGCAATTCTGTATACAAGTAAACAATTGCTCAGATGTCTCACTGCCACCGATTGTCAAATAGATGCCTGAAAATGGTTTTTTTTTTCTGCAGGTTCCTTTATGGTGATCAAGCTCAATTTTTTGATGAGGAGAAATTGCAATGCTTCGCAGGTGTGATACCTAGTTCCAAGACTTCCTACTGAACCCAGATGTTTTGATTGCCAGTAATTAGTCCATTCTGATGTCCTCACTGCGTTTTTAACCTTTCATCTATGTTTGTATGACGTTATTAGTTCTACATCACCTTGCGGGATGACGTGGACTACCTTGATGATAAACACACTGTGAGTAGTACCTTACTACTTTATTACATTGACTTAGAGATTTTTTTCTTGAAAAACCCCACTGTATCTGCAGTGACTCATAAGTATATCCTTATCAATTATAGGTGTTTGGCATGGTTGCTGAAGGCTTTGACACGGTTACAAAGATTAATGAAACATACGTTGATGATAAAGGGAGACCATTTAAGGACATCAGGTAAAATACCTTTGAAAAGTATTGAACTGCGTAGTTAGAACATGCTTACCAATATTTACTTACTTTCTGGTGTTACTTTCCGTTTTTTCTGCTTTATTTCCAGCTGCTGACCTTCTGCAAAATGCTTAATGGACAGGATCAAACATACATATGTCTTGGATGACCCTTTTGATGACCCTCCTCAGCTCAATGAACTTATTCCTGAGAATTCTCCTGTAGGGAAACCACAGGATGAGGTAATATGACTTCTGCTATTGTGCTCATGTTGGAAAGACGATAAATCAAAATTGACTAATCACAATCACAAGCTGTCTTACTTTTGTTTAATTCGTTTTACCTTCCACATTCTTGAAAACTCTATAACTATTTATTTGGGCACATACCTGTTTAGTTCATTTCAGTTGAGGCAGCCACTGGGTGTACACGTAATTTGTTTTCCTTCTGTCTGTACCAAATTAGGCTAGAAGTATCTATGCATTGTCCTGCTAATGTATTATGTCATGACCTTTTCTTTTCACTGTCAATGTACAGATTGCAGAAGAGCGCTTAGAGGATAGCTGGGTCCCTCTGGATGAAACAGTGGCTCCTGAAGAACTTGAGGAGATTATCCGCTCCAAAGAAGCACAAGCAAATGCTGTTATTCTTCAGAGCGTAAGTCTTGTTGCCAAATCAAAATCCAAAAGTTCACTCATTAATATTCAACGTGTTATGACTTATGACTGATAAAAACCTGTCTTATTCAGGTAGGAGATATTCCAGATGCTGAGATGAAACCACCAGACAATGTTTTATTTGTTTGTAAACTCAACCAAGTAACACAGGTTAGTATTGGCTCTTAATTGATTGACTTTGTTCTTCACTTCCACTGCTGGCATTACATACAGATAAACAGGTCATATGCATAGACATTTGTTTTAATGCTGCTGTGATTATATCACAGGTTATTTTGGAAATCATAAATATTGAATTGATAGCCCGGAGCTTAAAAATATTTTTTAGTAACTAAAAGGCTAATTCATTGTTTTGTAGGATGAAGATTTATATGCAATTTTTTCTCGTTTTGGAACTGTGACTTTGTAAGTGCCTTTTCCTAAAGCTTAAATAATGTGCCTATCTTCCTGTTTCTTGTCATGTGCGGCCGCACATACACAAGGCGCAGGCGCGCCCGCGACATACGCCGCGCGGCTGAGCGCGCAGAGCGCGCGGTCCAGCAGCCCGAAGGGGCAACTTCCAGTGGCTAGAAATCAGGGATTAGATTAGAGGCTGTTTTGGTTAGTCCTATAATTAGGGGAGTACCTTCCTTAGAATTGTTGGGCCATTGGCTATATAATCCTGTAAGCAGGAATGAATAAGGTAAGCAAGTTTAATCACCAATTCCCTTCTCCCTCGTCTGTTCCTAAGCCCAGGTGGCCGAGAGGGGTATAACCTCCGTCCTGGACGACATAGCCGGAGACTACGAGCTTCGTAGTCGGGGGCCAGCTACCCTAGACCACTGTGCTCTTGACAACCTGGTATCACGGTCTCGTCGATCCTCTCCCACCCGCTCCTCCCAGTCCTCGTCCGCAGCCGCCCAGCCCACTTCCGCCGCGCCTCCATCGCCCACCTCAGCCGCGTCCATCCATCGCGAACCAGTCATGGCCGAGCCCTCCACAGCCGACCTCATGAAGGCCATCAAGGCCCTCACCGACGACATGGCCACCATGAGGGAAGATTTGGCCTCCCTGAAGAAGGAGAAGTCCGAGTCGTCTGCCGGCGGCGGCGGCGATCAGCGCGCGGACGGCCACACTCCGGATCACCCGCCCAGGCACAAGAAGTGGGATTTCCCACGTTTCGACGGCACCACCGACCCCATGCTCTTCCTCAACAAGTGCGACTCCTACTTCCGCCAGCACCGTACCATGGCGGAGGAACGCGTGTGGCAGGCTTCGTACCACCTCGACGACGTCGCGCAGCTGTGGTACAACCAGCTCGAGGAGGACTCCGGCACACCCACCTGGGCGCGCTTCAAGGAGCTCCTGAACCTGCGATTCGGGCCGCCGCTTCGCTCGGCGCCGCTGTTTGAACTCGCCGAATGCCGGCG
Source organism: Oryza meyeriana var. granulata (assembly GCA_003991445.1). Classification (NCBI taxonomy): domain Eukaryota; kingdom Viridiplantae; phylum Streptophyta; class Magnoliopsida; order Poales; family Poaceae; genus Oryza; species Oryza meyeriana. Next base: position 158,403 of record RYFJ01000620.1, on the reverse strand, counting down.
CACGGGCACCGTCGCGGAGTACTCCAACCGTTTTCAGGTGCTCCTACCTCGCGCGGGTCGGCTGGAAGAGGAGCAGCGCGTTCAGCTCTACACCGGCGGCTTGCTGCGCCGCTCGCCATGCAGTTCGCCTCCACCAACCGACTCGCTTACTTTGCGCTGCCATGAGTCTCGCCGGGCAGATCGAGCTGATGGAGACAGCATAGCGACCGGCGCCGCCACCGCCACGCCGCCTGCGGGGCGGGGCATCCTGCCCGTGCCCGCACCCTGGGGCTGCCTGCCGCCTCCACCACAGCGCTGGCTCTGCCCTGCCTCCGGCGGCCGCGCAGCCGGCCGAGGAGACGGGAATCGCCATGCCTCTCGCCGGGGAGTGGCTGAGCGCGCCGACTCGGGTCTCTGCTTCAACTGCAACGAGAAATACTCTCTCAGCAACGCGGCCATAATCGTTTTGCAGGCGCATTTTTTTCCTGGAGGGTGTCGAAATTGACGCCGCGAGGACGAGGTGGTGGCAGCCGTCCCTGCTTCTCCTTGCAGGCCCTGGTGGGGTTCGGTGGCGCGGTACCATGCAGATCCGCGATGGCCCTTGGCGCCGCAGCCCTCGTCGCCCTCCTCGACTCCGGCAGCACGCATAACTTCATTCTCGGAGGCAGCAGCCCGGCGTTCCGGCCTTCCACTACGCCAGCGCCCCCCGCCTCACCGCCCTGGTCTGAGGCGAACGGCGAGCGCGTCACCTGCGACGGAGTTATCCGTGACGCGCCCCTGCTCATCGACGGCGCGCGTTTCCAGCCGACCTGTTCGTCATGCGCTGGCGCTACGACGTCGTCCTGGGGACCCGGTGGCTGGGCGCGCTCGGCCCATCGTCTGGGACCTCAGCAGCCGGCGCATGACGTTCCAGCACCAGGGGCGCTCCGTCTCCTGGACAGGCGTCGCCGGCCCTTCGGGCGCCGTCCTGCGCTCACCTCGGAGGCGGGCCCTCTCCTCGACGCGCTGCTGCCATGCGTTCGGGGGGCTCTTCGCAGACCCGGCCGGTCTGCCCCCCAAACGCGCGCACGACCACCGATCACCCTGAAGTCCGGTGCCCAGCCCGTGGCCGTGCGGCCTATCGGTACCCAGCGGCGCATAAGGACGAGTTGGAGCGGCAATGCGCCGCTATGATGGAGCAGGGTATCGTCCCGCGCAGCGACTCGCCCTTTTCGTCACCGGTCCTCCTCGTCAAGAAGCCGGACGGCTCGTGGCGCTTCTGCGTCGATTACAGGGCCCTCAATGCGCTCACCGTCAAGGACGCCTTCCCGATCCCGGTGGTTGACGAGCTCCTCGACGAGCTACACGGCGCCAAGTTCTTCACCAAGCTGGACCTCAGGTCCGGGTACCACCAGGTGCGGATGCGGCCGGAGGATGTGCACAAAACGGCGTTCCGCACCCACGACGGCCTCTACGAGTTCCTGGTGATGGCATTCGGGCTACACCATCGCCCGGTGTCCTTCCAGGTCGGCGACTGGGCTTGGCTGCGCCTTCGACAGCGCGCTGCAGCATCCCTCCCCAACTCGCCCAAGGGGAAGCTAAAGCCCCGCTATGTCGGGCCGTATCAGGTTCTGGAGCTGATCAACGAGGTGGCTGTCCGCCTCCAGCTGCCCACCGGTGCGCGGCTGCATGACGTGTTCCACGTCGGCGTCCTCAGGAAGTTCGTCGGCACCCCACCGGCTGCTCCTCCACCACTGCCTCCACTAATGCACGGGGCTGCTGTGCCCGCACCAGCCAAGATCGCCAAGGCCCGGATCGCCAGGGGCGTGCGCCAGCTGCTCGTCGAATGGCAGGGCGAACCACCGGCTGCGGCTACCTGGGAGGACCTGGAGGACTTCCGCACTCGGTTTCCGGCTTTTCAGCTCGAGGACGAGCTGGATTTCGAGGCGGGGAGAGATGTCATGTGCGGCCGCACATACACAAGGCGCAGGCGCGCCCGCGACATACGCCGCGCGGCTGAGCGCGCAGAGCGCGCGGTCCAGCAGCCCGAAGGGGCAACTTCCAGTGGCTAGAAATCAGGGATTAGATTAGAGGCTGTTTTGGTTAGTCCTATAATTAGGGGAGTACCTTCCTTAGAATTATTGGGCCATTGGCTATATAATCCTGTAAGCAGGAATGAATAAGGTAAGCAAGTTTAATCACCAATTCCCTTCTCCCTCGTCTGTTCCTAAGCCCAGGTGGCCGAGAGGGGTATAACCTCCGTCCTGGACGACATAGCCGGAGACTACGAGCTTCGTAGTCGGGGGCCAGCTACCCTAGACCACTGTGCTCTTGACATTTCTTCTCTTGTTAATTTTTTAACTGTTCCTTGCAGAGCTGAAATAATTCGTGACTACAAGACTGGTGATAGCTTATGCTATGCTTTTATTGGCAAGCTTCATTCCTCAAAAGCTAGGGTACATTGACATACTGTGATCAAGCATTGGATTTAGATAGAGTCCTGCTATTTCTAGAATGCCCTGAGTCCAGTTTGTTCATCAAACACTTGCCTGAGCTTCATCAATAGCTTTCCTAGGCATTCATCCACCAATTATTCAGTTGCATTGTACAATAGCTTCTTAGATCTGTTATCCTAACAAGGCTCCAACTGAGTGACCTTCGATGCAACAACCTGTTGGTGTTTATTGAAAGGCTGAGTTTGAAATGTAAAACGCGACTTTTATTTTGTTAATAAACTAGCAAATGGATAAAATACATGAATTGTCAAAGAAGATACGGTGTTTACTTGTTTCTCCTCAAAAACAAACACTAATGATTTAAGAAAACAAACTGAGTGGCTTCATTGCACACTTCTGAGGTATTAAGCCATAGAAGTTTCTTGATAGCTCAATTGTTCTCAGGGTTACAATGTCAGTGTGACATATTTGGTGCTGACTGAACTAGCCAGTAGATGGCCTAGAAAGAATTTCTTGTTCCACCTGGATTAATTGGCAAGATCTGAATGTTGTTATAAAATACTAAAAATTATCCCTTTTTTTTTTGTAGAATTTGAGACAAAGGAGGCTTGTAAGCGTGCATTCTTCAAGGTTAGTTGCCTAAATTGTTTCCAGTGGCAGATAAAACTTGGTTCTCACATAATTAATACTCTATTTTTCCTTTTGCTACCTAGCATTTCTAGCATATTTTTATATTGTTATTTATTTTTGACTAGTGAATGTTACCAGATTGTTTCTGCATTGACAATTCGGTTGTCTAAGTTTGTAACTATTTTATAGTGTTTTCATGGGAGCATTTGCTTACTCAATGATATGCTTGTAGATGGACAAATGTTTGATTGACGATCGAAGAATACATGTTGACTTTAGCCAAAGTGTTTCAAAACTATGGGGTCAGTTCAGACAAAGCAAAAGAAATGCAAATAAAGGTAAGATTATAAGTCATGTATTCTTATTTCCATGGCTTTAGTATATCTTTGCAATTTGCAGCTTCTTTTTTATTTAAGCTAATTGCATGCTAGCTTTCTTTTTTCTTAAAGAAAAGCACTAGGGGAGGTCCTCTACTGTTAGTTTTTCCTATAAGGAAAAGAATTATACAAATCTATCCCTCATCAAAATTCTTTTCATCTAGACTTACTTTGGTGACACTCAAAGATGCATATGTTCATTTCGAACCATAATTGTAGCATCCTGTGTGCGATAGAAATTCTTTAATCCTACAAAGAATTTACCATTTGGTACCATGCTGAAGATGCCCAGTCAGCAATGAGTACCTTTAAACAGTGCCAAGTGAAAACATGGCAACAATATTCCTGATAAGCCAGGGGACAAAGAAGAAAGTACACGTCAATCTGAGCAATACTTCAACATGTTTTGCTTTTTCCTTAGCATCTCTCTAGTATCTCTTACTTAAATCTCTCGCTTGAACATTCATTTATTCTTTGGAGTTCATCTGTAAATATGAGGAGTGTGTCTGAATACCTCATCTTAGTATATCAGTTAGTCTAAAGAGCCCCAAACAGAATCTAACTGTTACATAAGTCCTTATTTTTTCAGTTTTTGGCCAAAGCACTTGTTACATACAGTTCATTTTTTGGTAAATAGTAAAGTGACCTAGCATCATCTTTTGCTAGGCATTCTGAAACTCGGATTGTTGGTTTGTTTGTATATGTAATATGCAATTCATTTAGATAGCCCTGCACACTTAACCATAAGTTCTTCCGGAATCAAACCGACAGACCATGTTTTATTCCTTACAATATGAGCTGAGCAATGGATCTGAATGATCAATAGATGCTTTAAGTACATTCCTCTACTAGAGTAACTTGTTCAACTGGTGAGCCATGGAACTGAGTTCTCATAACATCTCTGCCAGAGAATATTAAACCATCACATTCCTATTTTCTATAGAAAAAGTTATGATTTATGAAATGATTTTGACAAGCAGCATCTCATCTTATCGCTAGGTTGACCACATCAAACCCATTGGTCTCTAGGTACTAGGAACTAGGAAGGTGTACTCAGATATGCCCACTTCATAGCTGAGTTTAACATTCTCAACTATGAGCCTCAATTCTATATTAAGTTGAGTTAGTTGTGAGACCTTTTACTTTTTTATCATGTGGGGGTTTTTAATTCCTGCATAGTTGATTACTTCTGATGTCCCTTTTGAATTGCTGTGCAACAAAATGTCTTCTTTAATTTCTTCTACAAACATGCTCTTAATAATCCTCAAGTGAAAACTATATGATACAATTCTTTCTCTTTGCAGATGGGTGCTTCAAGTGTGGTGCACCTGATCGCATAGCCAGAGTCTGTGACCAGGGCGCTGAGAAGAAAAACAAAGGGCCAAATTATGTCCTGAAAGATGAAAACACTCAGCACGGTGGGAATAACCATCGAAGGTGATTTCCCATCCGCCATCACTCATATTTTCTGATTGGTTCACTCTCTGATAATATGTTCTTATTTTGTAGCTATGATCTTGTGTTCGGAGATGGTGAAAACTATAATGGTCAGCAAGATCTGGGAAGCGCTGACCGAAGAAAGATCCAAAAAAAAGATGATCGAAGATCAGGGCTGCCACCTCAGGGTGACCGTGATAGGGGTGACCGTGATAGGATTAGCTGGGAGAGTACTCACAGTGATGAGAATGGTAAAGAAGCTGATAGGGACCGAGGGAATCGGAAGCATGAGGACTACAACTGATACGATAAATCGGGTGAACGAAGCTCTAGTAGATACGATGATCGTGGCTGTAGCAAGCACGAGAGCAGGAGCAAATATAGCGATGGTGATGACAATCACAGACGACAATCAGGAGGTAGTCGATATGGCAGGGACAAGTATGATGGTGAACGCCGCTACAGAGAAGATGATGGCCATGGGAGGAGCGACCGCCGCAAGAGAGACGAAAGTGACAACAGGAAAAGACGCCCATATGCTGGCAGGCATAGAAGAGAAGACGGTGGGCACCATGAGATGAGCAAGCACAGGGAAAGAAGGCAGAGAGATGATAGATAGGTCACTCTATCACTGTCAGTTTTGCCCTACCTGTTTCTTACCGTACATTTAAACCAAAACACGAAACATGTAGCTTAGAATCCGTGTGTAGATATTACGAGAGCCTGGTGGGCCTGTACTGTATAGCTGCATTTGTGCATTTGTGTATATGCAGCGTCAGGCTAGTTTGCAGGTTACCTGACGATGATCTTAGTGTAGTGATATGTTGGAGACTTCTTTAGGATTATTCGTATCATCTGCCACACCATTTTAGGCTTTCAGCTGCGCATGCTCGCGTTTATTTGTATAGTTTTATTTCTGTTTTTGTTCGTTCGATTAGATACAGGGACTTCAGACGAGGACGGGGGAGAGAATTTGACAGTTTTCTAGCAAATACAACATTAGCTGAATATCTCACCTTTCATCATCTGGACAGCCCTATTTCTGATCGAATTGTCTGCGCACTAATTGAGAAATGAGAATGGCGTGCATGCATGTGTTCTATTTGCTAGACATTTTACTCTGGCTGTTGGAGTACGTAAACCTGGATTACTTGTGAGCTCTGTATCTTGACCTATTATTTTCGCGCACACTTTCTTTCCTGTGAAACATAGGCTGTGTTCGAATGTGCTTGAGGTTAAAGATTATTACTATCACAATGAGACAAGTCATTAATACATGATTAATTAAGTATTAATTATTAAAAATGTAAAAAATATAATTGTTTGATTTTTTAAAAAAACTTCTATATAAAACATTTTACACGAAACATACCGTTTAGCAATTTAGGAAATGTGTTAATGGAAAATAAGGGAAAAGACACGAACAAAAGCACGTTTGAACGCAACCTAATTATCAGTTATCTTGATCTCTTCGTCTGTCTTACGGTGACGAGTAATCTAAAATTACACCTATTTTTTAAGATGAAAATGGCGATCATTACTCCAACCGTATTGTTCATGAATCAAATCGTTTCGTAGAATGGATTTCACAGTTCAGCAACGCATCAATGGCGATGTGAGTGCTCTGCAAGTGCGACTGTGCGAATTTTTACTGTTACTAATTTAATTTTTTTTAATTTACAAAACTAATTTTTGATTTGGATCATTTGCAAAACTAACCTCTTGCCGCCCTGGGCCACGGCGGTATTTAAAAACCGCCGTGGCCCAGGGCGGCGAATGCAATTTTGCATTCGGCCCCTTGGGGGCATTCGCCGCCGTCCCCCAGGGCGGCGAATGCATAGGACCGTCCGCACAGCGATCGGACGGTCCGAATCCACGGCAAATTATTGTAACGCGCGCTAACTACCTTAAAACAGTCATAACTTTCGCATACGGTCTCGGAATCGGGCAAATAAGTACTCTACGGACATCTATAGAAAATTTTACATCCGCTTCCCCCCTACTTTGTCGGGTTTGTCTAAAAAAATTTTGCGAAATTCGGCCGGGAAGATTGAGTTTTTGAGGTCCGAAGTTTCAGCACGGTTTTTAAAGCACACTCATAATTTTCTACAGGCCACATCTTACATCGGTTTAAGCTACACCTTCACGAGATTTTGCTATTCTCGTGTTGCTAGTTGATAAAAAAATATCAAAAAAAAAGAAAAAAAAATTTTGCAGGCGGCCCCCTAGATTCGGACCGTCCGATCGCTGTGCGGACGGTCCTATGCATTCGCCGCCCTGGGGGACGGCGGCGAATCCACGTGGCCTCCCCATGGCTAACGGCCGCCGGGGCCGTTAGCCCCGGGTGACGGGATGCCATTCGCCGCCCTGGGCCACGGCGGTTTTTAAATACCGCCGTGGCCCAGGGCGGCGAGAGGTTAGTTTTGCAAATGATCCAAATCAAAAATTAGTTTTGTAAATTAAAAAAAAAATTAAATTAGTAACAGTAAAAATTCGCGACTGTGCATTATCAAATGGGCCATATACGGCTTGGTCATGATGTACTGGGCCGGGCCGAGAATACCGGGCCGGCCTGGTTAGCACCACCGTGTCACGGCCTAGTTTGGAACAGTTCGCGATTCCTCCACTTGAGCCCATAAACCTATCGAGCACTCACCAATCACCACCATTTTTTTGTAAAAGAAAAAGAAAACGAGAAAAAAAAACACCTCGTCGGCGATTTGAAAGGCCGTTGGGGTTGGGCGGCCTCGCGACGGCGGCGGCGCCGGCCGGTCAGCGTCCACGACCTCGCACCGCGACCGCGCGGGCCTCCCTGCCTGAGCTCCCAGAAGCATCCGGCGCTGCGGCTCCTCCGTGTTTTGTGTCTCCTCTTCTCAAATCCCACGCCGCAGTAGCCGCCAGTGAGAGGGGAACGCTGCGGCGATGTCGGTCCTCATAGTGACCAGCGTCGGGGACATCGAGGTGGACCTCCACACCGACCTGTGCCCCCTCACCACCAAGAATTTTCTCAAGCTTTGCAAGTAAGTTTTTACCCGCATCTAGGGCTTGTCTAAGCGTAAACGCTCTAGATCATCCGGCTACTAGGGTTAACGCTTCCTTTTAGCTGGTGGGTTAGGCTTCAGGAAGCAGTTGAGCGGGAAATTTTGGCGTTGCAGAGGGGGCTACTGGGTGTGGATTCCATGTTGTATTCTAGAGCTGCACGGGGTGTGTTTAGTGTTCTGGGTTAAGATTGATTATAATTTGAGCTGCTGCCGATGTGTCATGAATCATTGTGAATGCTTTACTTTTAGTTGTGAATGTATTTACCTTCTTAGTGTAGTCATCAAACTGTAGGATGGTAGGATTGGGTCAATTAGGAGATTGCTCTTTGATTCTTTGGGTTGTTATCTGAATGAAAAAAAAAATGAATGTCTGCTTACTGATATTGCAAAATAATGCACAATAGCAGTATTATTATAGCTATGAAATAGTAGTTCTATGGTTATGAAATATGGCTGAGTTTTTATAGCAATTGGAGTAATCATGCTCTCTTTTTCCTATGATTTGACCTACCAGGATGAAGTATTACAATGGGTGTCTGTTCCACAAGGTGGAGAAGGATTTCTTGGCACAAACTGGGGACCCAACTGGAACAGGAGCTGGAGGCGACTCTGTATACAAGTAAACAATTGCTCAGATATCTTACTGCCACCGATTGTCAAATACATGCCTGAAAATGGATTTGGTTTTTCTGCAGGTTTCTTTATGGTGACCAAGCTCGATTTTTTGATGATGAGATCCGTCCGGAGCTTAGGCATTCAAAAAAAGGAACTATTGCTATGGCAAGTGCTGGTGAAAATTGCAATGCCTCTCAGGTGTGATACCTAGTTCCTAGACTTCCTACCGAACCCAGCTGTCTTGATTACCAGTACTTGACAATCCATTTTGAGGCCCTTAACTACTTACTGTACTCCTTGCTGCTATTTCTAACCTTTAATTTATGTTTCCATGACTTTATTAGTTCTACATCACCTTGCGGGATGACGTGGACTACCTTGATGATAAACACACTGTGAGTAGTACTTTATTACATTGACCCACAGAATATCTTCTTGAAAAAACCCACTTTATCTACAGTGATTCATATGTATGTCCTTATCAATTATAGGTGTTTGGAATGGTTGCTGAAGGCTTTGACACGCTGACAAAGATTAATGAAACATATGTTGATGATAAAGGGAGACCATTTAAGGACATCAGGTAAAATACCTTTTTTAAAGTACTAAACTGCATAGTTAGAACATGCTTGCCAACATTTACTTACTTTCTGGTGTTACTTTCCGTTGTTTCTGCTTTATTTCCAGATGCTGACCTTCTGCAAAATGCTTAATGGACAGGATTAAACATACATATGTCTTGGATGACCCTTTTGATGATCCTCCTCAGCTCAGTGAACTTGTTCCTGAGAATTCTCCTGTAGGGAAACCACAGGATGAGGTAATATGAGTTCTGCTATTGTGTTCATGTTGGAAAGATGATAATTGAAAATTGACTAATCACAATTACAGGCTGTCTTTTGTTTAGTTCGCTTTACCTCCACATTCTTGCAAATTTTTTTAACTATTTATTTGTGCACTTACCTCTTTAAGAGTATGGTATGAATTTCAGTTGAGGCAGCTACTGGGTGTATATGTAATTTATTTTCCTTGTTCTGTCTCTACAAATTTTCTGAATCCCTAAATTATCTAAAATGGCATGTTTCAGATTTTTAGTCCTAGAAGGGTGGTTTTGTCCTGAATGCTATGTGCTGTCCAGTTAACATATTAGGTCATGATATTTTCTTTTTGCTGTCAACGGACAGATTGCAGAAGAGCGCTTAGAGGATAGCTGGGTCCCTCTGGATGAAACAGTGGCTCCTGAAGAACTTGAGGAGATGATCCGCTCCAAAGAAGCGCATACAAATGCTGTGATTCTTGAGAGCGTAAGTCCTGGTGCCAAATAAAAAACCAACAGGTCGCTCTTTTATATTCATAGTGTTATGACTGATAAAAAACCTTTGTCTTATTCAGGTGGGAGATATTCCAGATGCTGAGATCAGACCACCAGACAACGTTTTATTTGTTTGCAAACTCAACCCAGTAACACAAGTTAGTATCGGTTCTTAATTGATTGGCTTTGTTCTCTACTTCCAATACCTTTTTATGTATCCATCCTGCTCTGCTGGCATTCTGTACAGATTCACAGGTCTTATGTACAGACATTTATTTTTAGTGCTGCCGTGATTATATCACAGATTATTTTGGAAGTCATAGATATTGAATTTATAGCCCATAGCTTAAAAATATTGTTTTGTAACTAAAGGGCAAATGTTCATCGTTTTGTAGGATGAAGATTTATATACAATTTTTTCTCGTTTTGGAACTGTGACATCGTAAGTGCCTTTTCCTAAGTTCAATTAATGTGCCTATCTTCCTGTTTCTTCTTGTGTTAGTTTTTTTAATTATTCCTTGCAGAGCTGAAATAATCCGTGACTACAAGACTGGTGATAGTTTATGCTACGCTTTTATTGGTAAGTTTCATTCTTCAAAAGCTGGTGCACATTGACATACTGTGATCAAGCATTGGATTGTTAGCTAGAGTTCTGCTAGTCCAGTTTGTTCATCGAACACTTGCATGAGCTTCATTAATAGATTTCCTAGGCATTGATCCTCCAATTCTTCAATCGTGTTGAACATCATATTTTAGCCTCTTAGATCTTTTATCCTATTAAGGGACAGCTGAGTGACCTAATATGCGACAAGGTGCTGGTGTTTTTTGAAAGGCTGAGTTCCAAATGTCGGTGGCTATGGATATACTTTACTTCCAGCATGTAATAAACACCTTTTTGTTTGTTAATAAACTAGCAAATGGATAAAATGCATGAAGTGGCAAAAAGACTAATGATGTTTACTTGTGTCTCCTCAAAAATAGACATCAACGATTTAAGATAACAAATTTAGTGGCTCTATGCATACTTCTGAGCTATTAAACTATAAAAGTTTGTTGATAGCTCAATTCTTCTCTCTGGGTTATGATGTCAGTGTGACATATTTGGTCCAGACTGTAGTAGCCAGTAGATGGCCTAGAAAAAAATTTCTTGTTCCACCTGGATTAATTGGCAAGATCTGAATGTTGCTATAAAATGCTAAAAATTATCTTGGTCTTATGTAGAATTTGAGACAAAGGAGGCTTGTGAGCGCGCATTCTTCAAGGTTAGTTGCCTAAATTCCTGTTTCATGTGGCAGATAAAACTTGTTCTCGTAATTGTACTCTATTTGCCCTTTCGCTACTTGGCATTTCTTTGCTAGCATATTTTTATAGGTCATTTTTGCTTGGCTAGTGAATGTTACCTGATTGTTTGTGCCTTGACAATTTAGTATTGTCTATGTTTGTAATTATTTGGGAGCATTGCTTACTCAATGATATGCTTGTAGATGGACAATTGTTTGATTGACGATCGAAGAATACATGTTGACTTTAGTCAAAGTGTTTCAAAACTGTGGGGTCAGTTCAGACAAAGCAAAAGAAATGCAAATAAAGGTAAGATTACAGGTCATGTTTGCAATTTGCAGCTTCTTTTTATTTAAGCTAACTGCATGGTAGCTTTCTTTTTTCTTAAGGAAAAGCAGTAGGGGAGGTCCTGTACTGTTACTCTTTCCTACAAGGAAAAGAACTAAGCAAATCTATTCCTCATCAAAATTCTTTTCATCTAGACTGACTTTGATGGCACTCAAAGATGCATATTTCCTTTTGAACCATAATTATAGCACCTTGTATTCTATAGATAATTTTTTAATCCTATAAGGATTTAAGCTATAGAGAAGTATAAGGTGGCAAAGAAGGCAGCAAAGCGTGCTGTGAGTGAGGCAAAAGGGCGGGCTTACGAAGGTCTATACCAACGATTGGGTACAAAGGCAGGAGAGAAGGACATCTATAGGATGGCTAGGGTTCGCGAAAGGAAGACGAGGGACCTCAACCAAGTTAAGTGCATTAAGGACGAGAGGGAGCAGCTTTTGGTAAAGGAGGATGAGATCAAACACAGATGGCAAGAGTATTTTGACAAGTTGTTCAATGGTGAGAACGGGAACACAACCGTTCAGTTAGATGACTCTTTGGATGACACCAATAGGCGCTTTGTGCGGAGGATCCAAGAATCAGAAGTCAGAGAGGCGTTGAAAAGGATGAAAGGGGGTAAGGCAATGGGCCCTGATGGTATCCCAATCGAGGTGTGGAGATGCCTAGGGGATATAGCTATAGTATGGCTAACCGAGTTGTTCAACAATATTTTTCGGTCAAACAAGATGCCTGATGACTGGAGGAGGAGTATATTGGTACCGATCTATAAGAATAAGGGAGACATTCAAAGTTGCACTAATTATCGAGGAATTAAGTTGATGAGCCATACGATGAAGCTATGGGAGCGAGTAATCGAGCACCGCCTAAGAGGAGTGACGCGGGTCTCTATGAACCAATTTGGTTTCATGCCCGGAAGGTCAACCATAGAAGCAATTTTCTTATTAAGACAAGTTATGGAGCGGTATAGGGAGCAGAAGAAGGACCTACACATGGTTTTTATTGATTTGGAGAAGGCCTACGACAAGATACCAAGGAATGTTATGTGGTGGGCATTGGACAAACATAAAGTTCCAACAAAGTACGTTTCCCTCATTAAGGACATGTACAACAATGTTGTAACTAGTGTTCGAACAAGTGATGGTGACACATGTGACTTCCCGATCAAGATAGGACTACATCAACGGTCAGCTTTGAGCCCTTATCTATTTGCCTTGGTGATGGATGAAATCACAAGGGACATACAAGGGAATGTCCCTTGGTGTATGCTTTTCGCGGACGATGTAGTATTAGTTGATGAAAGCCGAGCGGGAGTAAATAGGAAACTAGAGTTGTGGCGGCAGACTCTAGAGTCCAAAGGTTTTAGACTCAGCAGAACTAAAACCGAATATATGGCATGTGACTTCGGCACTGCTAGACATGAGGAGAGGGATGTTAGTTTGGATGGTCAAATAGTACCCAAGAAGGATACCTTTCGATATTTGGGATCAATGCTACAGAGAGATGGAGATATCGATGAAGATGTTAGCCATAGAATCAAAGCGGGGTGGATGAAGTGGCGTCAAGCATCGGGTATTCTCTGTGACAAGAGGGTACCACAGAAGCTAAAAGGCAAGTTCTATAGAACGGCGATTAGACCGGCAATGTTGTATGGTGCAGAATGTTGGCCTACAAAAAGACGACATGTTCAGCAGTTGAGTGTTGCGGAAATGCGTATGCTACGTTGGATTTGTGGTCATACAAGAATACATCGAGTCCGGAACGATGATATACGTGATAGGCTAGGGGTAGCACCAATTGAAGAGAAGCTTGTCCAACACCGGTTGAGATGGTTTGGACATGTCCAGCGGAGACCTCCAGAGGCACCAGTGCATAGTGGAATCTTAAGGCGCGACAGTGATGTTAGGAGAGGCAGGGGAAGACCAAAATTGACATGGGAGGAGGCAATAAAAAGGGACTTGAAAGGATGAAATATACCCAAGGATTTGTCTTTGAATAGGTCTGCTTGGAAAGCAGCCATTTACGTGCCTGAACCTTGTTTGCGGCTCCTGTTGGGTTTCAACTCTAGCCTACCCCAATTTGCTTGGGACTAAAAGGCTTTGTTGTTGTTGTTGTTGTATAAGGATTTAAGCATTTTGTACCATGCTGAAGATGTCCAGAGAAGTGTACTGATCATTATTCAGCACTGTTAAACAGTGCCAAGTGAAAAGATGGCAACAATGTTCCCAATAAGCCACAGGACAAAGAAGAAAGTAAACATAAATCTGAGCAAGACTTCCAACATGTTTTGCTTTCTCCTTAGCATCTCTCTAGTATCTTACGTCAAATCTCTGGCTTGAACATGCATTTGTTCTCTGGAGTTCATCTGTAAATGGCAGAAGTGTGATCTGAATACTTCGTCTTAGTATATCAGTGAAGTTTGCAGAGCCCCAAACAGTATATAATTGTTACGAGTCTTTATTTTACCAGTTTTTGGCTAAACCACTCGCTGCGGACAGTTCAGATTTTGGCAAATAGCAAACTGGCCTAGCATCATTCATTTGTAGGCATTCTGAAACTCAGGTTGTTGGTTTCTTTGTATATGTAATATGTGATCAATTTCAGATAGCCCTGTACTCAACTTAGCCATTACTGCTTCCAGAATCAAACTAACAGACCATGTTTTATTCCTTACAATACGAGCTGATGGACCTGAATGTTCATAGCTGCTTAAGAACTTTTCTCTACTAGAGTAACTTGCACAATTGATGAGCCATGGAACTGAGTTCTCGTAAGATCTTTGCCACAGAATATTAAACCATCACATTCCTATTTTTATGTAGAAAAGATTATGATTTATGAAATAATTTTGACAGGCAACATCTCATCTTATCTCTAGGTTGACCACATCAAAGCCCATTAATCTATAGGTACTTGGCAATTTTTATTGGCAAATGGTGGCAAAGTGTGACTGGCAACCAAACAGCCGCTAACATTCTCAACTAGGACTCTCGAACTCTAGTTAGAATTAATTCCTGAATACTTGATTGCTTGCTACGTCTATTTTAAATTGCTGCACAACAAAATGTTTTCTTTAATTTCTTATTCAAACATGCTTTAATTTTAATTTTCTTATTCAAATGAAAACTATATAATACAATTCTCCTTTGCAGATGGGTGCTTCAAGTGTGGTGCGCCTGATCACATAGCCAAAGAGTGTGACCAGGGCACTGAGCAGAAAAACAAAGGCCCAAGTTATGTCCTGAAAGATGAAAACACTCAGCGTGGTGGAAATAACCGTCGAAGGTCATTTTCTATTTCCTGATCGTCTATCATATTTCCTGATCGTCTCATTCTCTGATAATCTGTTATCGTTTTGCAGCTATGATCTTGTCTTTGATGAAGACGGTGAAAATTATACTGACCAGCAAGATCCTGGAAGTGCTGGCCAAAGAAAGATCCAAAGAACAGATGATCAGAGATCAGGGCTGCCACCTTGGGGTGACCGTGATAGGATTAGCCGGGACAGAAATCACAGTGATGAGAATGGTAGAGAAGGTGGTAAAGAAGGTGATAGGGACCGAGGGAGTCGGAAGCATGATGACTACCACCGTTACAATAAATCTGGTGAACGAAGCTCTAGTAGATACAATGATCATGGCTACAGCAAGCACAAGAGGAGCAAATATAGGGATGACAATGATGATTACAGATGGCAATCAGGAGGTGGTAGTCGATATGGCAGGGACAAGTATGATGGTGAACGACGCTACAGAGAAGATGATGGCCATGGAAGGAGCGACCGCCACAAGAGAGATGAAAGTGATAACTGGAAAAGAGGCCCAGATACTGGTAAGCATAGAAGAGAAGAGGGTGGGCACCGTGAGACAAGCAAACACAGGGAAAGAAGGCAGAGAGATGATAGATAGGTCACTGTATTAGTGTCAGTTTTGCCTTGCCTGTTTCTTATCATACATTTAAGTTGTAATTCTTAATCCAAAGCTAGCACCAAAACACTAAACATGTAGCATAGAATATATGTCTAGACATGATGAGAGCTTCCCACCGGCGACAGAATGTTGTAACTTGTAGAACTTTTCTTTCCTAAAACATGCTCATGATCGTTGTTTTTTTTGGGGGGGACTGTTTGTTGTTGACATATTGCCACAAAAAGCAGCTTGTTTTTTTTTTTTTTGGAGGGCGCTCTCTTTTTAGAGGAAGCCCACTACAAATGTTCAGTATTTGCAAGCCTAACACGCCTCTAGTTTGCTCGGCTACACGGTCGGACTGTTTGCTGTCTTTTATATTCAGTTTAGAGATGTAAATCAATTTGATGTCTTTTACTAAAAGCTTAGTGTTTATAGCATAATTCATATACTCTATGTGAACAACTTCTTTTTGTTTTACAATTTTAAAAAAATATATGTGAACCGTTGCAAGTACATTATGTATATTTTTGGCTTTCATTGGTCCATTTTAGTACACGATAGAACACTGCCAAATTGGTGAACCCTTCGATTCTTGCATGCACAGCTAAGTTGGAAATTATTTTTTGTTGCACTGATGCTTTCCTTTTTTACTCTGATTTTATTAATTGGGAGATGAATATAGTATATATTTTGTAGGGAATTAATATAATCATGATAATTAAACACGCATGTCGCGAAAATTAAAGCCTGCAACTTTAGTTAAAAAGGCCAAAATGTAAGATAATATCTTGGCCAATAAATGCTAGCTGGATTCCTGGCTATACTACATGTATCAATATCTATCCAAGTCCAGTACAATAAATTATGCTATGAGGTGTGCCTTGGGTGTATAATTGAAGTAAATCCTGGTATTATTGTAGTACTTTATTGAAAGAAAATCTGCCAGATATGTATTCCAGCTAGGCACGCAACAAATTCTTTGAAGCAATTAAAGCACGCTCCACAGCTACTACTTAACTTCCCAGGATCAACATGTTGCTTGAACCAGCCGGCGATCGGAAGTACACAACCATCCTTACAAAATGCTGCAAGATTTGTGCCTTACGCTGTTTATATTTGTGGCTTTTTTTAATCGTTTAGCTCTATCATCATCCTATTACGCGTATCCAAATAAGATTTCACAGCTAGAAACTATGTCGTCTATAAAGAGGAGCTCCCCAAGCACAGATGTTGGCCCAGTGATAGTCAAAGCTTCAGCAAATGGATTGGAAGAAATCTCAAATGTAAGTTCAATTTATCTAGTTCATAGCCTTTTCAACCTCATTTCTTCCCTTAATCGTAGTGAAGTACTCCCTTCATTTGAAAATATAAGACGTATTAGGTTTTTACACGATCTCTAATTTTATATTCTGACCATTACTTTCTTTCATAATATATCATCAACAACTACAAAATTAACATCATATGAATATATTTTCAAATATGAATATAGTGATACTACATATATGACACTACACGTATATATTTTTCGTTTAATTATTAGTCAAAATTTTTAAAAATTGATTTTGCGGAAAACAAAGACACCTTATATTTTCAAACAAAGGAAGTATATGCATGCGATGGACCAGTTGCACAGTTTTTGTATACGTTCTAATGGGTAACTTTTCCCCCTCTAAACACAGTCTTTATGTTTATTTAACAAAAACACAGTTTTTCTTTTTTCGATAAAAAACACAGTTTCCAATTACACTGAAAAGAAGTGTGTTTTAAATTATGAGTGTTGAGAAATAAGAATTGTTCAATACATGAATAGAAAGTTTATTACATTCTCGGTTGAAAGCTTTGAATCTTGAGTTGGTAATGAGGGGACATTTTTAGTTAAAAGCTGGAATTTGAGTTTTATCCTTTTTAGATTTTCTTTCTGTAAAAATGCGTGGACCTGTAGTTGAGGGTGTTCGTCACTTTGAGTAGCAACTGATGCATACTGCATAAAAAAACTGCAGGATCCATGTCAATTATACATGTTTTCTTTCCCAGCATGCATTATATGAATCAACAGGAACCCCTGAAAATGGATATAGTGGTGCCATGGCTACTCTGGATGTTTATAATTTTCCACATTTGAAGAAACCGGAAGTTACTGCTGCTATGGTTAGAGTATCAAATTACCCAAGCGAAAACGATAAAACTGGTCTCAACGATATACAAGTTGGATGGGCGGTAAGTCAACAGCTAACCGTGTGTGTAATCAGCATCAGCTATATATGACATCACAAATGCTATTTTCCTGCATGCATATAGGTTGATCCGTCCACCTATGGTGATAGCAAAACCCACTTCTTTGTATCTTGGACGGTATGTGTCCACCTAATTCATTGTTTGCTCACTTGAAATACACTGCTTATATTACCATGCATGTCTTTAATTAGGAGGTTTTGATATGGATGCATGACAGGCTGATTATTACAATAAAACCGGATGCTTTAACTTGGATTGTGATGGTTTTGTGCCGGTAAACAGTGCCCCAGTGACTCCAGGAGATACATTAGAACAAGCTAATAACCAAACAAAAATATCGTTCAAGATATTTAAGGTAATGTAACTAATGATTACTTTGATCATCCTCTAATTAACTTATCAGCCGTAACCAAAATTTAAATTTTATAACTTAATTCTAGAGCTGATTGTAGGGGTTTTTATCATAATCTATTTTCAGTATTGTCTTTTAAACTGCTAATAACATAGATATAGAATTATATTTTCATGAACTGATTATTACCAAAATTTTCATATGCCTGGGCATGGAACTTGTATTTAGGGCTCCTTTGGATTGGGTTGGAGGATTTTCGTAGGATTAGTAAAGGATTCAAATTCTTAGGATTTTATCCATATAGTGTCTTTTGGATTGAATGAATGAAACTTTTAAAATCCTATAGATCTGGTTTCCTATGCCCAATTCCAAAGAAAAACAACCATGAGCTCAGGTCTCGTTTTATTTTCCTTTGGAAGTCCAATGCATTCTCTTCCTTTCTCTCTCTATTCCACAAACAAACTTCCTTTAAAATTCTTATGTTTTATTTCCTGTGAACCATACAAAGGGACTAATTATAGTATTCTTGTTTTGAAATCATGTGGATTTTTAGAGGACATGGCATTTCGATTCATACGTTTTTCTGTTCCTATGTCAAAGGAGCCCTTAATAAGAAAATGCCTAAGTAGCATTTACTTCCTCCAATAGGAACTCTTTTGAATATTCCTACATTATGATCTTTTTGCAACTATATATGTACATAGGACAAAAATGATGGAGATTGGTGCCTCTACTTTGGATACGACGTCAACAATCTCAGCCGAGTTGGATTTTGGCCAAAGAATATTTTTAATCGTATGGTGGATCATGCTACTCGTATATGGTGGGAAGGCTTCGCTCACTCCTACAAAGGGAGCTCAAGTCCCCCGATGGGCAATGGGCATTTTCCAGGAAAAATGTCTGCATCCTTTCAAAATGTTCAGTATGTTGATACTGATGGCCGGCCCTATGCCCCTCCTGTTTGGCCTTGCTGGTCTCCAAGTTTCTGTAAGCAATACAAAATGCTACAAAGCTAGCATTTTTGAGGATAACATGTTCTATTATGGGGGACCAGGTGGTTGCACTAGTTAAATATTAGGATCTTTTGTAAATGTTAATAACTTCATCAGTTGAATAAAGAATTTCTCGTTAATTGACGCTTGATTTTTTTTAAATTGTTATTTTCTATTAGTTGCATCCATTTTTGCATTAAGGTATTTGGAGTATAAGTTTCATCCATTTTTACATCAAGGGATGCCACATAGTCAAATTTTTCAACATATATTTATACTGTAAATTCCTTATATGTTACACTATAAGTTTCATATATTTATAATGCAATTTTCAAACCTTACACTATAAATTTAAAATCTTACATTGTATTTTTTTCTCTAATACTCACTTATATAAGAGAACTAGGACAAAAATGGTTGATTATATACTTAAATCATTGAAAAAAATACTAGTGCAAATTAACGCATAAGTAAAGAAGGAAAAAAAATAAAGTTAAGAAGGAAGAGATACGAGAGATACAAATATACTTGTATACAAAGAATAGCTTGGAATAGTACGGTGAAAAAAAGGACTGAAATTAAGCAAAAATATGGCATCATATTTTTAGCTAAACTAAATTAGAACTATGCATATGTGTTTATCAACCGGCCGGATTAGTCTCCGAGTACCCCTCCTCTCTGTGGCCACGTGTCCTCTGCGTACACACACGAGGCCCACATGTCAGTGCCTGATACGGCACCTGTCTTTACCGCAGATGATACTGTTCATCCTCCTGTGCCCTCATTGCCTCCACCATGCGCTACCGAATTTTTACTGTTACTAATTTAATTTTTTTTTAATTTACAAAACTAATTTTCGGTTTGAATCATTTGCAAAACTAGTCTCTTGCCGCCCTGGGCCACGGCGGGATTTAAAAACCGTCGTGGCCCAGGACGGCGAATGGCATCCCCGTCACCCGGGGCTAACGGCGGACGGCGCCGTTAGCCCTGGGGACGCCACGTGGATTTGCCGCCCTGGGGGACGGCGGCGAATGCCTTGCATTCGCCGCCGTCTTCCAGGGCGGCGAATGTAATTTTGCATTCGGCCCCCCGGGGCATTCGCCGCCGTCCCCCAGGGCGGCAAATCCACTGGACCGTCCGCCCAGCAATCGGACGGTCCATCCGCACAGGGATCGGACCGTCCGATTAGATATCGGACCGTCCGATCGAACCGTTCCCTCCCGATCGGACCATTGCCCAGCCTAGGCCTCGGCCCCCTAGAGCCATTTGCAAATTACCAAATTTGAAAATTTTGTTGCTAATTTTTCACCCCAAAATTTTTGAAAATTTATTTGTCAAAATTAAATTATTAAATTCTATTTATTGTGCCATTGCATTTATTGAGTCGATGTTTAAAAAAACCAAATATCATATATTGTTCACGTCGTGAAAAGAACTTGTCAAACTGAGGGTATTCTCGGATCGCCACTCGCATTCCACTCCTCGTATGTCTGGATTGGCACTCGCAATCCACTCCTCCCCGTCTTTCGCCTACACGCTTAACAAAATTTAGTTTTAATCGTGGTTTAGGGTATGTTTTTGACAGTTTTTTTTTATAATCCGACGATGGTGGGCGTTGGTTTGTAAAATCGTGCTGATCATTTTTTCAAGTTTATTTTTGGTAAAACTTAATTAATGACATGGTAATAGGCCGATCCGTTTTAATGACATGATAATAGGTAGATGCGAGCCATTCGCATTGCGGCATGATGAATGCGACATCCATAGTACGAAATACAACAAGCGAGACTACATTGTTAGCAGTACAATGTATCTGAAGGATGGGATCGAGTCTACAGGAGGTGAATATGGACATGATAAATTTAAACAAGTAATGCGAGACCTATAAATAAATAAATACAACAATAGCCCCTAGGTCATACGCCTCCTCGTCCTCCTAGGCTGCGCTCGCACGTGCCCGCGCGAGTACGTCAGGCGGTCCGCCGGTACCCCACGGGTAGCTCGGACCGCCTGAGCAGCAGGAGAAGCACCAGCGTCGTGCGGCTGTGTGTGCGGTGCACCTCCGAGCTGTGACGACCCGATCACGTCTTGCTCCGGAAGGAGGTCGTCCTCGGTAGAGATCCAAGCAGAGGTGCTCGGGGCAGATCCCCGCCCAGTGTCCCCCAGGTGGAGGTGAGATCCGCTGCGTGGGTCTGGTAAAGAAAATCTCGCGTTAGCCGCATAAAAAGTGCAGTTAGTTATGTAGAATAGGTTCAATCATGACGTACCTGACAATCCTCGCCCGATCGTGGAGGCTGCCGACCTCGATCCTCCGGCGGTACCAGAAGGACCTGCTCCCCACGACGTACTGGCTCCTGCAGAACCCGCCGCTCCTGCCAATGTCCCTTCACCATGGGGACCTCGCATATGTATCTGCACCGGTGGGACTGCATCGGGACGGCGACAACTCAGAGCACGGACGACCGAGTGCATCGTGTTGCACATCCGGTCGAACGTGATCGTCTGCTCCTGCTGCGTGAGAGGGATGCCAGCCTGTAGGCGCTGCCGCAGTAGGTCCAGCTCCGTGTGGACCTGCCTAGCATCGTCCGCCTGTTCAGCAGGACATGCATGGTTAGTTGCGCGTGGCACCTACCATTGAAAATAGTATGAAAACCATTGACTCACCGCGCGGAAGTAGTCCTGGTCGCGGTGCGTCGGGTATGCGTCTCGCACCCCCGCGACGTGCGCCTGTGGAGCCTCGGGAGTGTACGTCACCCGTAGTCTGGTACGGGCCTGGTACCAGGAAAGGTACTGCTCGTACCTGGCGGCTGTGTAGGGGTGCAGCTCCGTGATGACGTCCTCCGTGGTTATGAGCCAGTCGTTGATGTAGTCGACGACGGTGGGTCTCCATAGCCTACCGGCGGCCTGGCCACGCCGACTTAACCTGCAGAGCACAACCGGTGACATAATGCATAACAATACGGAATATTCATTTCCACATATACCTGTGAACGTGTTGCGGTACGCCCCTGCGTTGTTGATGGCCGAAGGTCTGTCGCATACCGAACTGCCGCATCACACTCTGCGGGCAGTGCGGCTCGACAGAAATGTCGAACAGCATCGGCGTCATCGTCAGCTAGTACGCCTGGTCCCTGGTGCAGAGGGACGACAGCCCGTGCGGCGCATGCGCGTCCCTCGCCTCGGCGCTGTACGGCTCCCAGACAACATCGTCGTCCGTGATCCTGTCGAACTCCATGACGAAGTCTGGGTACGACTTCTGCGTCTGCACGTGAGCGTACCGACGCTACAAACAGGAAAAGAGTTCTCGTTAGTCCAAGTAACATAAAAAACCGAGACGGTTCTAACACCGAACATACCTCACGACGACACCACACCGTCCCCATCGTCGGATAGTCCTCCGGTGGGACACCCACGTACAGGCTCGCCTCGTACGGACTGTGGTCCACAACGGGGCGGCCGATCGCGAACCGCTCTGCCGCCCAGAGCTGTAGGAGGAGTGGACAACCCGTGAAGACCGCTTCTGGCTCGGTCTTCCTGCAGCCGTCGCACAGACCCCTGTACGTGGCGGCAAGGACTGCCGATCCCCAACTGTATTGGGGAACAGCACCGTCCTCGGCGTCGGCTATCTCCCTCGCGTAAGGGATCAAGCCCTTGTCGACTGCGTGGCCGTGCGAGTTGGTGAACATCACCCACCCGAACACCCACAACAGGTACGCCTCCAGGCTCCTCTGCAGTGAGTACGCGTCGGCCTCCGGTGCTAGTTGATCAGACTGCGTTAACATATAACGAAGTTGACACTGTAATTCTAGTACGGACTGAAGGACGAACATAAAACAACAAGAAAGCATTCTTACCGTGTAGCTTAATACCCAAGCCTGAGGGGGGCCCGCATGCGTGTACGGGGAGATGTCGCCGACGAGGGGAAGCCCCGGAGCACGGTGAACCGGGGCGAACCGCTGTAGGATCTCCTCTCGCCACGCCTGGAGCCCGTCAACTGGCCCCACCGCATCGCCTGCTAGAGGCAGCCCAAGGAGGAAGCTGACGTCCTGCAGCGTGGGGGCTATCTCACCGCACGGGAGGTGGAAGGTGTGCGTCTCCGGTCTCCACCGGTCCACAAGAGCTGTGAGGAGCGACCGGTCAATACCCCACTTCTTCGTCGAGTCATTCGGCTCCACCGCGGCTGCTACCAGCCTACACAGCGGCAGAAGGCCTGCCTCCCGCAACCTGACAATCAAAACAAAGCAAGTTAGTAAGTTGACATATACAGATTCACAGTACAACGTTCGTACGTACCTAGTCGTGAACCTGTCGTCCACGGGAAGTAGTCGCCTGGAAGGTCGAGGACGTAAGGTACCGAGCTCGAGGTTCTGCACCGCCGAGAGAAACGACCGGTGGGACTGATCGGTGGCGTGATCTAGCAGCTCAGGCGTCTGGTAGTCCATACCTGCAAGGAAAAAGAAGCGGAACGGATTAGCTCAATTAAACATAGTGCATTATAGTCAGAAAATTAACAGAAAATTAACACATTACAGGGAGATTACATCATCAACGAGTGGCTATACTAGACAACATAACCCGAAGGTGCACGAGGACGCCTGCGACGACGCTGCCTATCAGTGGTGCCTTCCCCAGTTGGCCGCCTTCCGTCGGCCCTTGATCCTTCCATAGGAACTTCCGCTGCACTTGGGGCCTCGGCGTCTTTCGTGTACTTCTTGTAGGTATGTCCCTCCTCTCCACACCTACTGCAACGTTGAGCGCTAACGCCGGCCTCGGATTCGTCCATATCATTGCGTATCCTCCGTGTCCGACGTCGGCCTGCCTTGTTCCTTGCCTTCGTCGGGTCAGGGATGTAATAAACTGGACTTGTGTCTTCAGTGAAAGTGCCGATGATGCCGAAACCAAAGATCTCGGTACTCCATGTATGCATGATTGCTTCCTTTTTGAAGTACGGAGACACATATTGGCGTTCATCAATGCCGCACTCCCCGCAAGCGGCAATGACATGAGAACAGGCTTGTGGTACAAGCTTGGTTCCGGCAGGAGCACGTGCATGTCCCATCTTCCTTTAGGACACACTCTTGTATAGGCTTCCTTGCGAATATGCCACGCCTGGACCTGTCGGCACACAATATCTCAAATCTACGCTCTCGTGTGCCCTGCACTCGGACTCGGTGCTCTCTTGCCTTCTTGCATTTGTCCTCAAGGTACTGTGTCATTTTGGTGCCGAACCAAAGGTTTCCATCGGCCATAGATGGGCCATTCTGTCTGCACCTGTCGTGGAAGTACGTCTGTGTTTTATGTAGGATGAACTCCACGATGGCAACAAGGAGGAGTTGCCGAACACCACGCATGACCCAGTTGTACACCTCTGCAAGGTTCGTGATCATTACGCCGTACCTTGCTCCACCTTCATCGTACAGCAATGCCCATTTCTCCTTCGGCTCGTGCTCGATCCACTGCGAAAATCTGCTAACCGAGGAACCGGGCCTCCTTCTGAATGTACCATCATCGGTGGGAAGTGCATCTAGAGCTTCAGGGCCGTCAACACCTCTAGCTGGGGGTCTTGCAGAACTCTCGCGTCTATATTTGGCTGTTAGCTCATCAAGTCTCCTCCACAGCTCATTGAACTTCTTCTGTTGATTCTGGGCGCACAAACGTTTGAACATGGCCATCAGCTCCTTGTTTCTGAACTGCTTATAAAAGTTTGCGCCCATGTGACGCATGCACCATCTGCTCTTCACATCTTCCCACACCGAAGGGTATCCCTTGTCTGCGCAGCCGTTTCGCAGCTCCTGAATTGCACGCAGCATCTCTGGATGACGGTCATGTATGAGACATACATCTGGCCTCATCCCCACCACCTTTTCCTTAACCAGCTTCAGAAACCAGTACCAACTCTCTGTGTTCTCGCTCTCGACGAAGGCAAAGGCCACTGGCAACACTTGGTTGTTCCCGTCTACTCCGATTGCCGTCAACATTTGCCCTCTGTATTTTCCAGTTAGAAACGTGCCGTCGATGCAGAGAATGGGCCTGCAATGAACAAATGCAAACATGCACGCCTGCAGAGAGAGGAAGGCCCGCTGAAGGACGCTCTGCCCAGGACTTGATAACGATGGGAAACTTTTGATTTCGGAGTAGCTGCCAGGATTCCTCGCACAGATGGTTTGCAGTAGACGAGGCAAATTATTGTACGAAGCTTCAAAACTACCGAATCTCATTTCAATTATCTTCTGTTTGGCCCTCCATGCCTTGGCATATGTAATGGTGTACTTGTACTTCTCCTCGATGCGGCTGATAATTGACTTGGGCTCGAACCGGAGGTTCTCTACAACAGCATAATACAGCTCTGAAGCGATGAATGCAGATGATATGTTCTTGTGGTACTTTTGAACACCCGGAAGATGATAGTTGTGCTCCGTCACGATTGACACGGACCAACAGTCGTCATATTTCTTCCTGGATGCGTACATCCTCCATGGACATCCATCGCTTGAACTTGCACATTTCACTTCGTACACCGATCTTGTGGACTTTGATACCCAGAACTCCCTCCCAAGTGACACGGCCCACATCTTCACAGCCTCTGTCAACTGTGCTTTTTCGGCGTATCTAGCGCCTTGCACCACTTCATTCTGCCGATACTCCCATGCCACGGTGTGCCCCTCTGAGACAACGAGTCCGGAGAAGTCCTCGTTGTCCCATTCTGCCGGGTGTACATCGTCCTCCGAAGAATCATCATCCTCCATATGCTCAGGTTCTGAGTCTTCAATTTCTATCTCCTGTACTAGACCTGGTGTCTCTCCCCTTCATCTGCAAAACCCCCCCGGTCCCATGTCTTCTTGCCTCCTTCCCTCCGGCACCCTCGTTCTTCTGCCTCATTTTGACTCTCCTGTTTCATCGGGCCCTTCCGCTTACTTGGACCAGCCTGATCAATGCTGACCACGTCATGCACTACCACTAGGATGCTCAGTGCCCATCTCGCTGCAGTGCACTCTCCACAAAAAATACCCAGCTGGCTGTTGAATCTATTGCATCAATTCCCACCAAAAACCTTCCACAGCCCAGCTAAACCAGTGCGTACACCGTAATTGCATTTACTTGAGGATCTACTCCGAATCCCCTCATTAACCAATTGTAAACTCCAGGAAAAACTTCTCTCAGCTGGAGCTATAATTCCCTTTTGTGCTACGTGAACTCGATAAATCTACCCCATATGTCCTTGTCTGACATTTCCTTCACCGTGATATATCGCGAATACAACTCTATTTGCCATTTCTGTTCACAAAAAAGATTTAATTAATCTGTACTAATCAATATTCGTTCCATAAAAAGGCTATACGTATGAGTCAAACCATTACCGTTTCTATATTTTACAAACTGACCCAGCGGCGCTAATAAAGTTATACGCTAGGTTTATCTAACGTGTCAAAATGACGTATACCAACGATGGCCATGGCGGAACATATTTATTTTTAAAATATCTACAATTTACTACTTCTCCGCTATGTTTTTCTAGTACGGCCAAATAAATTTAACACTAACGATGGTTATGCCAAACCGCTAATATTTTCATACTATATCGGATATTACACTACAAGTCTACTACGAATTAACATTTGTCTAAAAAATTGACTACATAACAGAGGGAGATCAAAAAAATACCTGGATTCGGCTAAAAAATCTACGAGGGCTTCGCCGCTGTACTTCTCCTCCTTTCCCTTAGCTCTATTGGACGAACGCTGGAGGCGGAAGGGAGAAATGACGCGCGGCGACTGCAGGAAGGGATTTTATAGGGGCTAGCAAAAAACCGCCCTCCCCCAGGGCGGCGAATGGCTATAACCCGCCCTGGGGGACGGCGGCGAATTCCGAATGCAAAATTACATTCGCCGCCGTCCCCCAGGGCGGCGAATCCACGTGGCCTCCCCGGGGCTAACGGCGGCCGGCGCCGTTAGCCCCGGGCGACGGGGATGCCATTCGCCGCCCTGGGCCACGGCGGTTTTTAAATCCTGCCGTGGCCCAGGGCGGCAAGAGACTAGTTTTGCAAATGATTCAAACCGAAAATTAGTTTTGTAAATTAAAAAAAACTTAAATTAGTAACAGTAAAAATTCATGCGCTACCGGTGCGGGAGAAGAAAGGCAGCTCCTGCATGCTCACAAGGATGGACCAAAGCCACTATAATGGCCCAAATCAACAACCCTGCAGATCCATAGTGCAACCCAATGCAAAACATTAATAAGTTAAGCCCTAGTCCATTTTGAAACTGTGGCCAAAAGTAGTCCAACAATGTGAGTTACTCTTTACACTTGACACTATTAGAGTTACTCCTCCTGATCGTGAATACTCGTTGGTTTTGACCAGCAGAAGATAAACTTTAACCGTTATTTCTTAAGAAACTTTCGAGTGAATAAATTTAAATGCAAGATATTGGTAGAGTACTTACAATTACAAATATAATGATATAACTTTGATGCTACATAATTGCAAAATTGATATAGCACATCGTAGATTTGTGTATTTATTTTAGACGCTCAAAACATGTCTTTGCTATAGAATACGTTGGTTTGGTGCCTTGGTGGTAATTTGCCAAAAATACTGTGCCCATTATTTTAACTTTTTTTTGGCTTAATTGGAGATATAAAATTTTTGGAAAGGACACTTTTACCCCTGTGGCAAGTTTTTTTCCCATGAAAAATTCATTTTTTAAATTCATAAAAAAATTTAAGCCAAAAATTTGTTCAAATTTCAATTTTTCTATTTGAAATTCCTATTCTATCGGTTCCAAGAAAAAAAATGATTTCTGCAACTTAAAGCAGGCTTTGAATTTTGCAAAAAAAAAAGTTTATAATCAACCAAAATTTTCAAATTTCATTTATCTTTTGATCTAAAATTTTTAAAAATGTCTGAAAGCTTCATTACATCTATCCACCCAAAATATTATTGATTTCCAAATTCAGGACAATAATATATCTTGTTTGACCGTGCAACTTAGCACATAGATAAAAGCATATTTTTTAAAAGTTTATCTCTCCAATTGAGCGAAAAATATTAAAATAATAGTTATAGTGTGTTTTAGCAAATTAAAACAAAAATCGAAGTGTTCTATGATAAACACCTGCTTTAGAGTGTCTCACGGCAATGCCATGAATCTAATTTTTCCTTAATAAATAGATTATCTAAAAAATATTGTTGGTAAAAGTTAAGCAACTCAAAGTCAAACCTGATAATTATTTTGAATAAAGGAGTATTAATTTGCCTTCTATTAACTGTCATCTCTACTGAAAATCGTTTCTGTATTTATTTTTATAACACACGGACATTATGCTAAGTAAAATGTAAAAGTTTATTTGGTGCCAAGCCCTCACTCTTCATACACTTAATCCGCCCCTGATATCTTCTTAAAATCATCTGTCATTTTATTTTTGCAGATGAATTATAATTATGAGAACAATGGCTTTCGTGGTAGCGGTCGCGTTAGGGATGGTCGCGTATCTACTCTGGCGTGTATGGCGTGCACGGCGGCGTCACGAGATTGCGGACACCGGTTCCACAGCAAGTACATCGCCAAGTGGTTCTTCAAAAGCATGAACAACTGTTAGGAATAACTCTATTAGATGCATGCCTGAGTTGTCCTTTACTGACTTATGAATATAATGCATTTCCCAAATTCACCTGAGTTTCTAGCTTCTCAAAGTAAAGTCGTCCTTACAGAGCAAACCAAACCTCCAATTGCTCATGGAGTTACATAGCAAGCAGCTCACAGCTCTAAATTATATTGTTCAGCCGGCCACCGCTGACCACCTTCTGGCTACAGGCAGTCACTCCTCTAATGTAACTAACACATAGCATACGAAGTTTCAGCACACAAAGAAACTGGAAGATTCATTGTCTTTCAAGGAAGAAACTGTGTAGTAGGTGAAAGAGTGAAAAACAATTACCCCACTTTGCACTGATCTCAGTTCTCTACTGTTACCAAAACGCACAATCCCTCAGCAGAACAGGATAGGTGTTCTTTTGGCTTTTTTTAAAACGAACTTCATATTAATATAGTAGAAGAAAATTATAAAATTATTGTCCTGGGAAACAATAATCAGGAAAAGAAAAGAAAAGCCACCACCACATGCCAACAACTCCAGCACAATCACCCAGGGAAAAAAACTAGCACCATGTTGGCCGCCGCTATGTGTGATCGAACGGCGCCAGCTCTACGATGATGACACAAACGTCTCGCTCAAACCCGACTCCAAACAGCCATTGTCACGTAGAAAGGTTGTCGAGGAAGAGAGCGAGGGAGAAGAAGATTCACTCGTCCCTCGTATAGGCCCGATGGCGACAACCAAGAGCCCGCTGCAAACCAAGCAGCTTCAAGACAGGAAAGACGAGATAACGAGATCGTCTCTAGGAAGGTCACGACGCCTCCAATTGCTTTTGATTTTTCTTTCCTTCTCAATTTAATAATGTCCAACAGAATACTTATACTAGTACATTGGCATAAGCCATAGCATTACTTGTATTAAGGATGCAAAATCTCCAACCTCCAATCACTGTAGCTAGTAATTTGAGATAGGAATAGAATATAAGATGATGGCGGGCATCAACCTCAAGCTCTCAAGGCGCCACACAGAGGCGGAACCAGAATTTTCCTAAGCCTAGGGCTGAGCTAGTGTATTCTACAAATTATTGTCTTTATACTCTATTTTTTGAGATTTTACAGTGTAATTTTAGGCTCAGATGTAGCACTACCGCCCAAGCTGCCCCACCCTGTCTTCGCCCCTGGCGCCACAGGATTACTGTCGTTGCTGGACGGGCGGTCTCAGGCGATGTATTGGGGAAAGAGTGCACCCGTGCATGATGCACATCACCACCGGCACATAAGAAGAAAGGGTCTCGTGCGAGGTGAAGGAATGTGTCGCCGCCGAGATAGGAGGCCTAGGGCCATACATCTCCGCCGTTGGGGAGAAGACCGCTACCTCACTGTCATGCTGCTCTAGGTTGACTACCTCGCTGCCCTAGCGAGGCCACCGGATCGACAACCTCATTGCTGGTTGACAGAAGAGGCCGCGGCGAAAGGTTTGGGGGGTTTGCGAAAAAAGGAAAAAAAACAGTGGGACTTCACTTCAGACGTGATGGGCTGATGGCGACGACCGATGAACGCGCTTGGCCCATTTCAGTTGGGCTGGAACATACGGGATGGCAACGTAAGTGCGGCCCATCATGAACTGGGCTGCGGCTGACGTGAGGCCCATTAGTGTCGTGGCCGGAACGGAACAGTGGCAAGCTACTTCGGCTGTGAACAGACATGGTTTCTCCACGGGCCGGACTTTTTTCTCTTTGCGTTGCATATTGGGACCCATGAAAGAGGTGGCTGCAAACCAAAGTGGAATGTGTTTCGTACCACTAGCAAAAATACTGTGCTTTGTTATGGGTAAAAGAAAATATATTATAATATATTATAGATAAATATTTTTATCAAACGTGTTAGTATAATTTGTTTGCTTATTTGAATATGTGGTATTCACTTGTTTGAACCAAATATTGAACTATTTTATAATATCAAAAAATATTATGGACCAATTTGTAAAAACTGCAAAAGCAATGGTGATGCACCACCACTAGAGCCTTTTAGGCTTAGTTTGAAGGTGAGTAAAGAAAAAAAAAGATAACATAAAACGAGATGAGCCATTAGCATATGATTAATTGAGTATTAGTTATTGAAAACTGAAAAATGGATTTATATGATTTTTTTAAAGCAACTTCTATATGAAATTTTTAAAAAAACACATTATTTAGTAGTTCGGAAAACGTGCTCACCAAGAGGGGAGTTATCTTCCTAATCTTCAGATTCAAACTATACCTTAAAAGAATACAAATACTGCTCCTTCTATTGGAGACGAGCCAGCCATTCTGCTACTTAGAGCATCTCCAGCAAGGACCCCAAACTCAGCCCCCAAACAGGTTTTGGGCGGTGAGACAAAAATTTTAGGTCCAGCAGAGACCCTAATAGGGCCCCTAAAATGAGGAGGCCCTCAAATCCAGCCTCCAGTCCTGGGGGCTCTACACCACAGCCCCTATCGACGTTTTTTTGGCGCCTACGACAATTCCTCAAGCCCACTGTGCCCGTCGACATCTAGAGGAGGAGGAAGATTGGATTTTTTTCTCAGGTGAAAACCCTACCTGCCTCGCCGCGCCGCCCTGCCCGCCGGCCTCTTGCCCCGCGCACCGGTCTCCTGTGCCCCACCGCCCGCGCACCGGCCTCCTGCATCCCGCCGCCCACCGCCAGGCCTCCTGCGCCCCGCCTCCCGCGCGCCGGCTTGCTGCCTCCTGCGTCCTGTTGCTGCTGTGTCACTGTTGCTGCATATATATATATATATATATATATATATATATATATATATATATATATATATATATATATATATATATATATATATACGTGAGTACTGTTAGTTATTACTGTTGCTGCTAGCTTTTTTTAAATGAATGACAACCAATATACTTTTTTAATAGAATAGTGTACATGACTATGAATATATTTTATCTCTTTGGATGATAGTGTAGTTTGCTTGGATATTTTTTTCTCTAATTTTTTCTATGATCTTTTATTCGCCAAGTGTACTGAGTAACCTATTGTAGTGACTAGACTGCAATGGTTGGTGGAGGTGATTCTTTTCTGCACATGATGACTGAGGAAACCGATGTCGACACATTTGACTTGTCAATGCACAGTGGAGACGCAGGTAATTCAACCAACGGTGCAAAAGAAAGCACCAAAAGGTCAAACAACTATACTCATCCAGAGGACATCTAATTGTGCATGTCATGGGGGAGCATTAGCACAGATCCTATTATAGGTAATGAGCAGCCAGGGAAGGCGTACTGGAAAAGGATTGCGGAGCATTACCATGACAACCGCAATTTTGAGTTTGATAGAAATATAAACTCTCTTGAACATTGTTGGAGTACAATTCAGAAGGAGACAAGCAAGTTTTAAGCTTGCTATGATCAAATCGAGCGTTGACATCTAAGTGACATACCATATAAAAAGCATGTAAGTCAACTTTTCTATATATTATTTTAAATAGCTTTGTATGAATGCGAACTAATACTTTAATTTTTCTTCAGCTTCTTGAAGCGCAGGCATTGTATTCATCTAAAGAACCAAAGAATAGAGGCTTTCAGTTTGTTCACTGTTGGCTCAAGATGAGGCATTTGCCGAAGTTTCAAGTGCTAGAGTCCCACAAGAGGCCAAGGTCCAGCAAGTCTTCGATGCCATCTAGGAAGAAGGAGACAACAGTGATAAAATTACAACTCTTGATTCATCAAAGCCTAGTGCTAAAAAGAGACCACCAGGCAGGAAGCAAGCAAAAGAGAAGTTAAAAAATGAAGGAGAAGCTGGATCATACAAGAAGACAATGAAAGATTTGGCTGAAGCCAAGGAGAAAGAAGTGAAGTTAAAACAAGAGAGATGGAGAGAGACTAAAGAGCTTGAGGAGCGAAAGATCTTGTTGGCTGAGCACAAGTTAATATGGGAGCAAGAACAACAACTCATGTTCTGTGATGTCTCCACCATGGAACCGGATGTGAGGACATATGTGTTAGCAATAAGGGCACAGATTGCAGCTTCTAAGATGGCTGCCCTCAATGGTGGCTCTGGTGTGGGTAGTGGTGGCTCCGGTGGGGTTAGTGATGGCTCTGATAGAGTTTGACATCCTTGATGCAGTTTGGTGATGCTATGTGTTAATTTTCACTATGATTTATGTGTCGTATGTCAGTAGGATATGTCATTTCTACTATTGAACGATTTTGATCATTGAATAAGTCATGGTTATAGGATGTGTTATTTTCATTAAAAAATGCTTATGAACTTGGATATGTGTGTGCTGTGGAGATTTAATTATGTGTCATGTGTTAGTACGATTTTTAGTGTGATTTTTTCAATGTTGATGTCAATAATTTTTGTAGATGGACTTTTCTGATGATGATGATCTTCTTCGTCAATGGTGGGAGGAAGAGGAGTCCGACGATGATGACTATTACATTGCAGCTGCTCTTTTTGCACACATGGAGCATGAGAGGACCAAAAGAAAGCGTCGTGGTTCAATCTTGGGTCGGCAGATAGTACACAGGGATAGATTTGCTGAAAATATGCGTATAGTGGCAGATTACTTTGTAGATACTCCTATATACAATGCAAAATTCTTTAGGAGGAGATTTAGAATGTTAAGGAAGCTTTTCTTGCGCATAGTGGCTAGTGTAGAGGCTCATGATGACTACTTTAGGCAGAGACCAAATGCAACGGGCTTTCTTGGTGCCACTGCATTGCAGAAGGTATATGGCTCATTTCACATGCTTGCGTATGATATTCCAGCTGATAGCCTAGATGAAGTGGTGAGGATTTCGGAGAGCATCATGATAGAAGCTTTCAAGCACTTTGTTAAGGCTGTGGTTGATGTGTTTGCTGATCAGTACATGAGGGCACCAACTGTTGATAATATTACGAGACTGTTTGCTATAAACACTCAAAGGGGATTTCCTGGCATGCTAGGTTGCATTGATTGCATGCATTGGAGGTGAAAAAATTGCCCAACTGGATGGAAAGGGCAATACTCAGGGCATGTGGATGGGCCAACCATGATTCTTGAAGCTGTCGCATCCAAAGATTTATGGATTTGGTATTCTTTATTTGGTCTACCAGGTTCTTTCAATGATATCAATGTCCTGCAGAGATCACCACTCTTTCAAAGGTTTACCTCAGGGATAGCGCCTAATGTGGAATATACGGTGAATGGCAACAAGTACAATATGGGGTACTATCTTGCTGGTGGCATCTACCCCTGTTGGGCTACTTTTGTGAAAACAATCCAGAATCCACAAGGCAACAAGAGAGTCCATTTCGTAAAAGTTTAAGAAAAAGTGAGGAAGGATGTTGAGAGAGCATTTGGTGTTCTACAAGCTCGCTTTGCTATGGTGAGGGGTCCTGCTAGATTTTAGGACACAGAGACCCTATGGTTCATAATGACAGCTTGTGTAATCATGCATAATGTGATCATTGAGAGTGAGCGAGACGAAGATAATGACTTCGACTATGATCAGGAGGATGGCGAGGTGCTGAGGGAGGAGGAGTACCACCAACGTAATAAACCCCTGTTGGACGAGTTCCTAAAGATACATAAAGAAATAGAAAACAAGCAAGTGCATGAGCAACTTCGAGATGATCTTATAGAGCACTTGTGGATGTTTCATGGTGCTCAGTAATTTGTTTTATTACATTATTTGTGGGTTATTTCGAGTCCTGAATTTTTTGTTGCAGGATATATCATTTCCACGTTTCTAAATTATAAATAAAAATTTGAATTATGATGATTAAAATTATTCAATTGTATATAGATAAATTTTATGTGTTATAAATATTTATGTTTTAATTATAGTGTCAAACTAATCATATACATATAGTCTACGGTGAAAATAATAGAAAAAGAAATAGGGGCTGAGAAATGGGAGCTGTTGCTGGAGTTCGGAGTATTTTTGGGGTCCAAACAAAATAGGGGCAGCTCCCATTTAACATTTGGGACTCTAAAATAGGGATTGCTAGAGATGCTCTTATAGGACATTTGTTGCTTGATAGAAACTCAAGCAGTTGCATGGTGAGCACAAAGTGAACTATTCTACTAAAGAATACCGTGTGCACGCCTCAGATAGTATCATACTCTTATTTTTGGAGGGTGTTTTTTCTTGAGAAAACGCCTTACAAAACAAAGTTCAACATTTTTCTCTGTATTGTACAATTAAAGTTGAAAGTTAATTTTGGACATTGATGTGGACTTGCTCGTTAATCATACCAGATGAAACGCCGTGCTACGAATTTGTTTTGGAATGTTCTAGGATAATGGTACAAATAAAGTGTAAGATAAATTTATTTTGTAGTTAAACAACGTAACTCTATATATTTTGTGCATCTTTGATCAATCTAAAAAAACTATAAACATAAAAAAGTGAGATGACGTGCTTTATGATAATTTAGATCAAATATAGATTGATCATCCAAAGGCAAAAAACTAAGGTGATGTGGCTTCATAAGAGAAGAAAAAAAGAGACAATTTGAGTTATAGATTAATCATCTAATGGTTAGAAACAATTGAGACGACGTAGCTTAATAAGAAAGGAGAGAAATAGTATTAACTCCACTTAGTAGCAGGGTTTCCCAAACTGCCGATAACCACGCTTACCGTGGGGTACGGTAAGAGTTACCGGCGGTAAGGTTTGACAAAATTTGTTTGAATTCAGATTTTAGAAAAAAATAGAAAAAAATCCTAAAAATTTCCTAGAAGTAGTACATGGTTTGTAATAATATATAGTGATAAATTTTGTAAAAAATGCTAAGCTAACTCCATATTTTGGCATGACTACAAGGCAGTGTTGCTTCAAAATTGAGGTTTGATGCTCGTGGATATTATATTATGGTCAGTAGTTGTGGGTATTATATTATAGTATTTCTATGTTGTCAAATGCAAGGTTGTGATTTTCTTTTTTCCTATGATTTTCTTTTTTTATAAGTCAAAGAAAGTGGTTACCGTAACTTACCGTGCGGTTACTACGGCTTACCGAGCGGTAGCCTTAACCTTATCGTGAGATTTAAAAATTTTGAATTCAAATTTTTGGAGATAAAATTCACATGGTTTTTGGTGGTTACCACGATAACCATAAGATAACCACCTTACCATTGGAGGGCGATAACCTCCTGGCGGACAGTAAGGGAAACCTTGCTTAGTAGAGATGAACTATATAGTTATATAGGATAAATGGAGTAAATGGATTTTAAGGTTGTATACTAACTAGAAGGTACCCCGCGCGTTGTTATGGGATTTTCTAGAGACTTATGGTTTGATCAAGGAAGAGTAATTAAGATATCCATCATATCTCAAACTACTCATAATACAATATGTGGTTTGATATAATATCAGCGCTACTGCCTACTGCAATAGACCGGCACAGAAAGACTTGAGCAAAATGAATTTTAAAATAACAAAAAAATATATATCTGGTAAAATTATTTGTAGAAGTAGCCACCAAAAATCTTTATAAGTACAATAAAAAATAAAAAAACTTTGGTTCATTGTATAGTTCATGATTATTCTGAGAAAAAATGGAAATCAAAGGTGTTGAGGTAAGAAATGAAATAAAAAAGGAAAAAATTGCTTGCAGACGGCATGCATCTCTTTGAATGCCCACTTCCTGAGCAAACATCAATGACACGGCCATGGTGAAGGATAGTGGAGAGCATAAGTTAGATTTGCTGCACTTCTTAACAACCTGAGAAGGTGGGGCGATGAGAAAAAGAAACAGAATAAAACTCAACCTGATAAAATTTATGCCTTTCATCGAACGTGGACGAATTACTCGATCTAATGTATTAGTTAATCTCTCTCCTATGAACCAAGAGAATATCAAAACATGGCGAGACAATGTATAGAAATGATGTTCCAATTTTCCATCAAATCAAGGTGAAAGAAGTTTAGCGATACATGAATTAGCATAACGATGCATGTACATAGCTGGACAAACTAAGTATTGATTTGAGCCTAATTTTATTAGACATGACCGAACATGAACCGTGCTCTGTCAAACAAAGGAAAAGGCAACACACAGAGGGAAGATGGTACTTTACCACCTCAGTGTTCCAGTAGCAAGAGGGACACATGGTTTCTATTCGTTAAACTCAACATTGGCAATGTAGAAAGGAGAGAGAGACCATCTCAAGTTAGGGCAAGCAAAGTTAGCAAAAGAACAGATTAAGCATAAACATTCAAGAATGTGCAGAGTGATTGGAAAAGTTTTACCGAGTACTTATAGTGTGCAAGCCATAGACACGCTATAGATTACCATAATGTTAATAAAGGCCATCAATTTTACCCTTTAATCCATGATTGCTCGTGTTGGTCAGTTTTGGAAGCTATAAAAGCTGATATGATCAGGTTGATCAGTTTCGGAATGCTAGCGGCCGCGGGATGATATCTGTGCAGGATATGCGCTGGACTCAATTGTGATGTACTGGGCATGGTCAATTGCATAACCGATTGAATCATGGCCGTGCAGTTTGGATCTAACGCTTCAGAAGAATTAAGGTGACGTGGATGCACCACAGGGCAGCAAGATAGTAATAACTACACTAAGTGGGGTTAGGATGATTTAATCGGATGGCGCACTGTGGAAAGGTTCTAATCTTGCGGCTAAGCAAATGTAAATGATGTGGCTTAAACAAATCATAGCTAGTGGTAATACGTATATAGGATTTATAGATGTGGCTCATTGATAGAAGTGATTTGGGGCCTATTTGGAGAGCTAGATATTCTGAGAAGCAACTGGCTTTAGTTTATTTTCTTAAGTCCTGTTTGGTAGAGCTCCAGATTCTATGATTCTGATCTTGCGATTCTGATTCTTATGGGGATTTTGTGAATTCTTATGGGGATTTTTAATTTTTGTTCGTTGAATTCTCACGAGAAGCGGCCTTTTACCTGATTCTTCATTCATGTGTAAAATTGAGAATCACAGCAGATTGATTCAGCTGAGAATCGGGAGGATTTTTTGCCCGTTTGGCTCAGCTCCAATTGATCCGATTGAGAATCACCCCCGAGAATCCCTACCAAACGCGCCCTTAATTCTATAGCTACAGATTCTCAGATCCGGGTAAGAATCTGGACTAATTGGGAGAAATGAGCTGGAGATACTAGAAGAAGCTAAAGCTGCTAGAAGCTTCCCTCCAGCTTGTAGAAGCTCCCTAAACAGGGCCTTGAGCCTGTTGGGCCTAGAATTTCACGTGGTTTGATATGCTTTTGGTCTTATAAAATGAACATTTTTCGTATGTATAAAACCAATCTGGGTTTTATTAATAGTATCAATTGTTTTATTTGCAAATTGATTATCAACACGATAACATGACCAACCTGATTGACAACGTGATGTTAGTTGTAGTGTTAACTCTAGGGTTAGGGGTTTGCCTATTTACTTTGACGTACACAGTGTGCTTCTTTTGGTAGATATCCCTTGCCAGGGTCGTTACGGGTATTGTGACTGTAAAATCTGCTGTAAACATACAAGGACAACGAGGCTTTTGACACCTTGTCCTACGGACACCGAAGCTATTTCGCCAAGTGGTTGGAAAGGCTTGACAATTGACCTATCTGTTGAGTTGGTGTGAGTTGTCATACTGAGTTTATTGTAATAGTTACTCTCTCTATTTACAATTGTAAGTATTTCTAGTGTTTGAAATTTGTCTATAAAATATAAACATTTCTAGAGTACTACTTTCCTATCCTAATCACCCTTCATTTAAATTTTTCACCTACTTTCTTGCCCAACCAATCAGTTGATGGTGTGGAGGATTCAGCCAGGGAAATGAAAGCAATTGCACCTCAATCTTATTTTCAACTAAAACTTATAGAAATGCTTATATTTATGGACGGAAGGAGTAGTATACTCTTTTGTGAGTTATCATTATAAAGCTTTTTTTGGAGAGGGGCAATGGCCCCTTCTGATCCCCATATCTCTATCATTGGGCTGGAGTCCTTACTCTGACAACTTAAAAACAGTTCGTGTCCAATTGTCTCCTTTCAGGCTCTTGCAACCAACACCGAGGTGTTTTACTTGAGGTGAGTGCACTCCTCGACAATTGCCTCCTCGTAAAGCAATTCTTTGATTACTAGTAAGGGGAGCTCCGATCTATCTAACTCGAATTAAATGAAATTCATGCATGTCCTTTTATTTTGACTATCATACTAAGTTTATAGTGTGTACTACATGTTTATCAATAGTTGTAATAAATGTCTTCTCGGGCTCCAGCGATGGGTGTAACGCCTAGAAATTCACCACTGAAATTCTGAACATTCATGTATATTAAACCCATGTCCAGGAAAACCAGTGTACACAAATCCAAGTTACCATACAGAGTGTATCTTACAAATAGAGTAAAATTATACTACATAGATGCAGCGAAAAAACAAAATAAAGTCTATAAACATCTGACCAAGTAGCAGCTTCCATTCCACAAGCACCTTGACAGCGGAGGTAGCTTATTCCTCAGGACGATCCACGTCAGACGCGTACTACACCACTGAGAGGGGGGAAAGGGAGCAAGGCTGAGTACCACCCACAGTACTCAACAAATCACACCCACAATTATGCGTATGCACGGGAAACAAAGATAGGCTAGGGGTTTGTTTGCGTAAAAACAGTTGCAAATAGTAGTAGTTCACAAAAGATAAAATATTGATTAATTAATCAATATTAAACCTTCACTGATCAACGTTACACCACGTTAATCAGGCCCCACTGATCAACGTTACATCACGTTAACTAGGCCCAACTAATCAACGTTATACCATGTTAACCAGGCCCAACTGATCAACGTTACACCATGTTAACCAGGCCCAACCAACCCCCTGAACTATACTAGTTCCATTAAGTCAATTTAATTAAATAAGGTGAGACTAATCACGGTGAGTCTTGACCAACG
This sequence comes from Oryza meyeriana var. granulata, assembly GCA_003991445.1. Classification (NCBI taxonomy): domain Eukaryota; kingdom Viridiplantae; phylum Streptophyta; class Magnoliopsida; order Poales; family Poaceae; genus Oryza; species Oryza meyeriana. The sequence goes on along the minus strand of RYFJ01000620.1, from coordinate 118,957 downwards.
TGCCCATAACCGCGGGCGCGGCTATTCGAATAGATTTAACTCTAATCAGAGGTGTACAACTTTACCCACAAGATACAGCCCCGTACACGTTCCTGTGTGTCAACGTGTCACCACGACACCCTGCAAAGGGCTGTGACAGGACCGTTCACTCAACCTCTTCCAAACCATCCACACCACGCTTTGCACCTACCGCCAGGATACCCGACATTGGCCAGGCTACCCCCTTTGCGCCACGATGGATCCGAAAGCCAATCAACCCTACCCCAGGCCGACCCAACTCCATCACGTCCATCCTCACCATTGGTGCCTAGGAGAGGGAGAAGAGGCGCTACAAGCCCACCCGTTGCTCACGCTGGCTTGTGGAAAGTATGAGTAATTACCCAAGGGGTTCCAGTGAACCGGTCCTTATTTGCCATGGGTGCGACATACAAAACCATGCATCCACAGCCCACCATTTTAGGTCAAATTTTAGTAATTTAACATTAGCACATCCAAAGTTCTATTTTTCTGACATCGAGTCAAACCAAATAATGTAAATGATAATATTTAACACCCAGATGAGCTAAGTTGCTAAGCAGGGCTAAGCATCCTAAGAATATTATTCTAATCATGTTGTTACCCAAGTGACAAGGAATCAGGTTTAAATACTACGGCATAATCCTATCAATATAAAGGTTATAACCCCTCTACATAAAATAATGAAATAATGCAGTTTATTTAAGTAAACAAAGCATTTTAGCGAAAAATGGATACAAAATGATCAAGGTTACAATGCGACTTGCCTTGCTCTGGCTCGACGTACTCGGCTACGACCTCGTAGTACACTGAAGAATCAAAGACGTCGGATTCTATAACAGACAATGTACAAACAATCAAAAACAGTACATGTGGATAGTCAAACATGAGCTGAAAATATTTTTAATAAATTCTTGGCATTTTTCTGGATTTAATGAAATTTGAATGGGCTTAATCGGAGCTCGGATGAATTAATTATGAATTGTTGAAGTTTTACTGTTATTTCCAATACAAATATAATTACTAAACCATTTATTGCGTAATTATCCGATTTAATGCGTCACTGGACCGGGAGCCGGCGCCGACAGGCGGGCCCCACCGGTCAGCGGCGCATAGGAGGGCGGCGCACGGTGGACTCGGTCCACCGAGCCCGAAACGAGTGCGCCACGTGGCGCACACGTGGCGCCAACACAGCGGCCACGCGGGCGACCGACGGGCGGCCCCAATCTGCCACACGGTAGATCGGACGGCCCGAGGACGCGCCGGCCACACGCCGGCTGTCCCGAGCGGGAGGCGGCGGCGCGCGCGTCCAATGGTGGCTAGCGGCGACCACACGGTGCAGTGGCGGGCACGCGGAGAGGCAAAAAAAGGAACGGGGAAACGGTAGGAAGCTCACCGGCGGCTCGTGGCGGCGAGCAACGGCGCAAGGACGACGGCGGCGAGGCGAAAATGGCGGCGGCTTCGGGACGGCATCGGCAACGGTGCTTCGACGGTGACGGGAGAACGAGGAGTGGCAGCCGACGGGCTCTGGGAGATGGGGAAGATGAGAAGAAAGTTAGGACGGAGTAAGGAGGCGCGGCGTGGCGGAATTGGCTAGCCGAAGAGGAGATAGAGGACCGGAGTTCACTGTGCACGAGGGCGGAGCGTTTCGGCAGGCTTCGGCTTTCACGGAGTGGCGGCCGAGGGACTCCTCGGCACGGCGGAGACGATGGCGGTGGCGGCGCAACTTGGCGGTGTCTGGAACGGCGGCGAGCGATGGCCGGAGAGGGCGAAAGACGGTGGGAGCTCGGGTGCGTGGTGGTGGCGGTGTTTGAGGGCACGAGAAGGCTCGGTATGCTAGGGAAAAGACGAGGACGAGGAAGCTTTTTATGCGTTCGGGCGAGCGAGATTGTGGCCGAACGGCCCCAATCGCTCACTGGATTGAGGGTGGCGGCGGCGGGGTCGTGCACGCTATTCCCGCGCGGGAGTGGGTGAGGACACCAGAGAAAGTGGGGGAGTGGGCGAGGACCCAGTCCGCCCTTGTTTGAACCAGGAGCGGGCGGGCGCGGAGGCGGGAGGCGGTGCTGATCGGACGGCCCTGGGAAATTTCCCTCCTCCGCCCGATCCGGACGGAGCTAGGAGACAGAGCTGACAAGCGAGCCCGGCCTGTCAGTGGGGAGACGCGCGGGCGAGCGGGGAGAAGCGGCCTAACGGGCGGGCCCCACAGCACAGCGACAGGAAGAGCAGGACAGGCAGCTGGCAGGTGGGCTTGGGGCGGGGCGCGGCTGTGCGCGGGCCGCGCGGAGGCTAGCGGCACAGTACTGGGCCACGGCCTAGCGGAAGGGAAATTTGGAGAAAGAGGAAGAAACAGAAAGAAAAGAAAAGAATGGGATTTTCAGAGTTAATTTAATTCCGATAATTGTTTTTGATTTATTAAAAATAATTCCTGTGCTCTGAAAATTCCAATAAAAATCCAGTTAATATATTTTGGCAAAAGAGAACATAGGAAAAATGTTCCCAGCCTCAATAGCTTATTATTTTGCATTTCACATATTTAAATAATTCATTTGGCTATTTAAATTTAATTTCTTGGGACTTTTTCTTAGGTATTATTTTTGTATGGCTAAATTTAGGATGTGACAATGGGTAGCACGGAAAATCACTACTCAATTTGCTCAAAATATTTCCTATTATTAATTTGTGTATGAGGTTAATAATACCACCAACTTGTTTGTTTGTATTGTATTGGCTTTCGTGTTAGCACTGGAGTTAGGGGGTCGCATATTTACTTTTGTGTGCCTGTCATGCATCTTCGCGGCGCCGCCAAATGTCTCTCACTAGGATTGCAACGTCTGATTTCAGCCTAGAGGTGGGTAGCGAGAATCATGATTGTAAAATATGCTTGGAGGCATACAAGGTCAGCGATGCTCTTGGTACCTTTTCCTATGGACACTGATTCTACAGCAATTGCGTTGCCGAGTGGTTCAAAAGCCTCGACAACTAACCTCTCTGTCGAGCTGTTGTCTAGCTCAAGGTACTTTTATGTGATCTACTGGTACTCCTACCAGTATTATTATTAGTAGAAACGATCTAAGTTATTGATTTATTAGTTTTTTACTAGTAGAAAAAATATTTTACTATCAATAGTTGAGATAATAATTTAAATAGACATAATTTATTGGATGAGATAATATAAAAGGTCTAGATTTGATTTTGCTGTCACTTTCAGTAGAGAACACCGTAAAATTTGTCGTAGCTCAAATAGATGCACGCGTAAGTTGTCCTTTTACTGTAAGTTATCATCCTGAGGTTTACTGAGTTTATTGTACTAGTCACTACTTGTATTATATGCATATAGTATACAAATTATGTTTATACAGTGAAAATGGGTAATAGACATTTTACTCAATGAGATTTTACGTTTTACCATCGATAAGGAACCAGTTCTAAAATTTGTTATAGACGAATGTAAGTTTTGCAAATGCCATCATACAAGCATTTTGGTCCCTTTTGCCACCGTCGTAAGGTTTTCATCCATAGACCTACGCTAATTCTTCTAAAATGACAATTTTGCCCCTAAAAGGACTTCTGTTAAGGCCATTTGCAGAATTTGCATATTGAAATATGCAGATATTTTTGCCATTTAATTATTTATGAGATTTTTAAGGGTAGTTTGGGCATTTAGTATGATGGAATTTACCAAATTCAAGGAGCAAAATGGCTTTTTTGAAGTAGGTCTATGAATCTCTATAGTACGAATTCTGGCCGATTTCTCGGCCAACCAACCCCGCCACGTGGCGCTACGGATTTCCAGCGTTTGTCTCCCTCCCACAGCCGTTGGATCGTGGATCTACGATCAGAAATCGTTGCGGTGGACTCACTGTAATATACGAAGTTTGAGGCTTTTTTTTTTTGCAAAAGCGCTAAATCCCGATCTCCTCATCTCCGCCGCCGTCCCCTCCCAGCCCCGCCGCCTTCCTGCTCTCCCCCGCAGCCTCCTCCTCCTCGTTCGTCAACCCGTCCTCCTACGCCAACGTCGCTGCCTCCTCCTCCGCCTCCCCAAGATTCGCGCGCGCCGCGGCATCAGAGTACGCCCTCATCACCGTCTCCGACCCGGCGCCCGAGCCTGAGCCGACCGCTGGTGTCGCGGCTGCCGGGGATGCTCCGTTCGGAGGACGCGGGTGGGGTCGACAAGTCCGGCAGCTGGTACTTCACCCGCGTCGAGCAGGTCGACGGCGTCGGTACGTCTCCCGCCCATCTCCTTCAATCCATGCTCGTAACAGTGAAAGGAGATTGCATCAATGGCATCTAAGTTCTTGGTCTTGCGATAGCTTAATCAGTGGAGGAGAAACGGCGGGTGGTGCAGCAACCAGGACCCGAGCAGTCAACCACTTTTCCAGATTAATCAGTCTCCTGCTCGTTTGGCCGATGAGCATCTGGCATGTGTAGTGTAGATAACCAAATATGATTGGCTTGGCCCTTTCTTGCTGCAGGCATGTATGGATTGGAGAAGTTCATCATGAAGTCTGAACTGATAAAATACACCTGGAATGCTGAAGTTATTTCGCACTTGTAGTCAAGTGGATATGCTGGTTGAATAGACAAAGGAAGAAAGCTCTGTTGTTGCCTGTTGTCTGAGGTGTGAGGTGAGAGCAGGACCGTGCTTCACAAATAAAATTTTCAAATTGTAAACATAATATTTATTCTGTTATACTAGGCATGTTGATTTCGGCTGATGTATCCCTACACTATTATGGGAATTGGCTGAGCTGAAAACGAGGTGTGGACATGTCGAGCAAAGTTGAAACGTTAAAGGACTCCTTCAAATCTACTCATAGAGTAGTTCTAACCTAGAAATAACTATTGTCCCCAATACATTATTTCTATCCATGACACAAGTAATTAATTAGTCATTTAATTCTCTCTTCAATCCACTAATTATCTTTTTTCCTCATTGTCACTTAGGCACTATCCTCTTACAATACAAAACTTGATGATGTCTAGTGTATAAGTTTTCGTGTTAAAACTGGGTCTTATATGAGACCTAGTTTCTTCTTTTTTCTATTCTCTCTTCTATTTAATATAGTGCCACATAAACTAAAAATCTTATGTGACAGTATAATTAATGCTATAGAAACTTTTCTAGATGAAGGGTTAGGACTGTCCTTAGGAGTGAAAATCCGCTCGTATTCCGTAAGCATGCTTTCCAAATTACTAAACGGTACGTTTTTATAAAATTTTTTATCTAAAAGTTACTTAAAAAATTATATTAATCTATTTTATAAATTTATAATAGCTAATATTTAATTAATTATATACTAATGACTTACTTCGCTTTTTATAATCTTATTCCTTTTTTTCCCTTGCCTTTAAACTAACCCTATGTGTCATCTGATGGTTCCAACTCCTAGCATCTCCTCTGGTTTTGTTCTTAAGCTGGGTGTCATCCCCCTCTCCCTCTACGCATCGCCTCGCCTGACTGCGCATCCTGATTCCTGCACGGAGCCCTATGGGGAGGAAGGAGACCGCGGGATAGTGGATAGCTGAAGCAACTCGAGCCTTGGCCGAGATCGTAGCTCCTTTCGGTCCAATCTCGTCTCGCCGCCATGGATTTCAGACCGTCCGGGAGATGTAACAATGGCGTCCCGCATCGCCTTTCGGCTCCTCTGCCGCTCCAACGCCGTAAGTATCTCTCTCTCCCATCTCGCTGTCTCGTCGCGTGCGGTTTCGCGGTTCGCCATGGCGGCTAGGTTTTTGCTCCTACATTTTTTTTTTATCTTTTTGGGTCCGGGGAAGCGGCGGCTAGGTTTACGTGGTGGTCCGGTGCGCGGTGGCCCGATTCGACGGCGATCTCTCTTTTTTTTTCCCTCGTCCTCGTCGGCTGGGTTGATGGGGGCCTCGATTTTTGGGGGTCTCATCGGGTGAGGTTGCCCTGGTGGGTGGGGTGGCCACCGTGCCGACAGGAGGAGCACGATCCGGGGGAAGAGAGGGTAAAGATTTGGTGGGGGTGGGGGGTCTAATCTTGGATTAGAGTTCCAAGTTCCAATATGTGCTCTTGCTGTGTGAAAAATGAAACTCACGTACACTGCATCATTAGATCAGTGATATTTTCCAGTTGTTCTGGAAATAGTTTGGTCACGGTTCTTGCAATTGTAATTCACATGTGCAGGATATACATAATACACAACAATGTAGCCAATTCCACATGTTCATTGACACAAGATACGCTCTACCTGGTGCAAAGTACAATTTACTCTATTTTTATTTCGAATTTCAGTTATTTCTAAATTATATTCCTATTTAAACTCTTCTTTTTTTATTTCTTCAATTAATGTGAGAATTTCTAACGTTTAGAGCGAGTTTTTATTATAATTTATTTCAAATTTTAATGATCTTTTTTAAGTTTATTTGGAATTCGTATTGAAAATCTAATTTCGGAATTTATTTTATTTTTTATTCCGAATTTTAATTAATCTCGTGTTGTGTTCTATATAGACTCTTCTTTCAATATTTCTTATTGTTTATTCCGATTTTCAGTTATTTCTGAATTGTATTACTACTTGAGCTCTTATTTTTCTTTTTCTCTGATTAATTTGGGAATTTCTAGCCTTGAGAGCGAAAGCACATTGTCTTAATAATATACTTCCTCCATCCCATAATATTACTACATTTGGCATTTGGATTTATCCCAAAATACTACTACTTCTTCACCTATCAACCAATCACAACCATCCCTCTATTAATTTTTCACCTATCTCTTATCTCAACCAATCACAAACACTCCTCGTCCCAACCTTAATTTTCTCAAAAAAGGAAAAAGTCCTATGGGATAGAGGGAGTAATGGATATTTATCAAGTATGGCATCTATTACTTTTCTGTTCATTAGCTTCTTTTTTCCTTGCTCACTGTTCTCATTGACTTGCAGACTCTAGGCCTCCTCAGGAGTTATTCACATGCCAGGAACTACAGCAGTCAACTTTCAAATTATTATAGTTGGCATATTCTATATCGATTATTAGTGGTTTCTAGCTTTGGCTCTAATTTGTAGGTGCTTTTTTTCAGCTCTTAATCCAACTGGTTCCCAGAGCTTAAAGCTGACAAGGTAAGTATTACATGTATAATTCATTATATGCTGTAAAAACTTGTTTAGGTCCCTATAGCCTGTCAGTTTTGAAATGTTGTAACATTTTTAAAACTTTGGCTGGCCTATTCATGTATTGCATGATCGCCTCTGGTTGAATCTCTTATAGAAGGCCTTATTACTTGCCAAATGCCTCTCTATACAAACTTTAGAGTGGGTCATTTGCATCAGATAATTGTAAGCTACACCACCTTTTATGGGGCAGACAATGCTTTATAAAATTGTTCCTGCCCTTATCGACTGTTTTTTGTTTATATAGGAGACAAGGTTGAAGCTGTTGTTCCTTTCATGGGTGAATCTGTAACTGATGGAACTCTTGCTAACTTCTTGAAGAGTATGATCTCTCTCCTAGACGCGCACACACATTAGGTTCATTTGCTTGCAGTTAACCTTTCTTTAATACAGAACTGGGTGGCAGAGTTGAGGCTGATGAGCCCATAGCACAGATTGAAACTGATAAGGTACAGGTTTTCAATCACTTTCTATTCTGTCTGAATAGACATGCAATTTAGCACTCATGAGCAGTCTTTTAAATGGAACATTGCCTTTCTATATCCTAGGTTACTATAGATGTCCATCAGGTGTATTCCTACCTTCTAAAGCCTTTTCTTTTTGTTCTTCCAGAAAGAGAGAGAGGTGAATCTTAAGGTGCTCAAGCCTCAAGGTGCCGGAAATTGAGCAGAAGGTCAGGACTTTTGCTTTCGATTTTGCCGTCAAGAGTCAAAATTTGGAATTTTGGGCGGTCAAATGATTTATTATTTACCACTAATGGTGGATTTTTTTTGTGATTGGTGATTGAAGTTTTGCCCAATCTCATATGTAGGTTCTTGATGCCACCAGCGACGAGCCATGGGGCCGCATGATTCCGACTTGGCAGACATCGCCTGGCCCACCAAGAATCGAAGATAACTATGATAATGGCCTGGTATGCTTCTGAATAAGTTAGTTTTGACAATTGTTGGGTAAAAAAAAAATGTTGTTGAAGCCTTGAAGGTTACGTACTACGTGTTGCTTGCAGCTAAGCCATAGGCTTGTTTTGACCTTGCTGTATTCGTCTGTGGTTCCGGCAAGGCGCTGTGCGCGCGCTTGCGGGCCAATCACACGGTGACGGTTGAATTTTTTTCATTCAATGGATAAACATAGGCCTGTTCTGTACCTTCAGTGAAATTCGACATATCATATTCCATGTACTGTTATATTGCTATTTGTCTGTCTCATGGCAAGTTGTCGCTGCAGTGTTTATACATGTTTTAAGTAAATTCCAAATGAATTTTCTGAAGATACTTGAACAATTGTTTGGTTGTCTGTTATCGAGTATATACTATATAGCATGTTGCTCCTTTGCCCACCAGGGTCTGGGTTGTTGCATCACTGTGTCATCATTTCTGTGTAAGTTTAGGCTGTGCTTTGTAAACTTTACCAACCTCTGTTTCAGTTTGTCCTGCATTTAAATATTAAACCAGCAAACTTAATTATTGACGTTCTTAAAGAAGATATATGTTATATATGCTCTGGTCAAATGCTTCCTATGGTTTTTGCATCTGGCCTTCAGCAATGCAAGGTTAGTGCATGGAGAATTTCTCCATGCTTAATAGATTCTCCCAATACTTATTAAGTTAGGCTTATTTCTGTTTAGTGAATGCACTACTTCCATGCTTAGTGCTTCAGATCCTCTATCAATTAAATAGTTTAAAACCAGTCTGAGTCTTGATAAGCAGAAGTAACTGAATATGGTTAACTTGATGCATGGAGAAAAGGAAAGTATAGTTATGTTAGATGTATACTTATTTAGATCAAAACAATCATAATGTAGTCAGTGCATTATATCATATAAAAGCACATACTGATATCTTGCAAAGTAATATTGACTAAAAATTTGATTTCCCACCAAGTTCTGCAATCTGAAGAATTTCTCAAGCACTACTCTTGATGATCCTAAATATTTGACTTTTTTCTTTAACCTTTGCTACTTTGCAAATCTGACACTGGGTTATACAGTAGAAATTTTACAGCTGTATCTGACAGAGTTACACTTTGATGACCTAAGGCACCTAGAGCAAACTAATCATTTTCTGTATAGTGCCAGAGCTGTTCACCGAGAACCTTGTTCGTGGAAGGGGTCTCTTCTGCCAATCGTGCATCAAGTCGCAGATGGCTTCACCTGGGCTTGCTGATGTATTTACTGCACTTGTCGCGGTTGTAAACACCAAGTCCCTGAGATTGGCCGCCTGCTTCTTGTTCGTGTTGTGCTTCAGCTCAAGAGGGCATATAAGTGAAATGACAAGGTGACTTTCCTCAATTCTGTTTTTCAGCTTGACGTGTAAGATACTGCTTATTGGCTCAAACATAACTAGTATGGAAAACCTTGGTTAATTTTATGCCATGTTAAAGTGATGTATGTTTGCTTACTGCCCTGAATTCCAGTCAAGGTTTCTAAAATCGTTTTAAAATAAACACTCCATAAGATTATCTATTCTGATTATCTTAGTTTGGAAAAACTAAAAAATTGATAATGTTAAAAAATATTCTTTTCTGTGGGATCAATTCATGGCAAATATAGCAGCTCATTTGACTGAAGCTAGCTGCTATCATCCAGTGAGACTGGATGAATAAGGTTCAGAAGTGCGAGGATAGCACTGCTTCATGGCGTTGAGTCAGGTTCAGAGATTGCATGTTTCCAGCAATGCATTAGTGTGCATTTAGGATCTTGATAAGGTTGTTAAAATAACTTGTAAAATAATTTAACCATGGAAACATGTGATTTTGCTAGAAAAATGTTGAGCTGTATAGTTAAATACCTTTCCATACATGTTTGTAAAAAAATATTGCCATGTACACAACAGCCCAGTACTGCAAAGACGGAGCTATACTACACATTACATCTTACATGTACTAAATTAATAGAAGTGATCATAATATAGCTATTCCAGGTACTGGTAATAGTAATGCACACGCACACATACTAGGCAGTAGATCTTGCATCTACTAAATCAGTAGAATTGATCATAATATAGTTATTCCAGGTGCACAATTCATATACTCTAACTAATATTAGTCCAGTCTACTTGACTTGAGAACTTCTCTATCCTTCTTCTTTGCCAAGCCTAGCTTGTCTTATGGGAATAAGAAAACCTTGCCTTATCAGTCTCTAGACAAGCAATATACATAGAGCGAGTTCAGCAAACATTACCGGTAGAGGGCAGTTGTGAGTCATAATCTACTTTTAAAAATTAATATGCATGTGGTTGTCCTGACCGTAAGATGGTATGGGAGCATATGTTATAACATGGCCGTCCTGACCTAGCTATTTGCATGTATGTTATACTTATTATCCTTTTATTTTATTGCAGATTTTTATTAAATGGTTATGTAAACTGAAAGGAAAAGGAAAGGAGGATAAAAAGGATAAATTGAAAGAAAAAAAAGAAAGTACAAGAAGTACAATGACCAAGCAATATATACAACATTTATTTATAAAGTTTCGAGTAGATATACTAATGAACAATAATTATATTATGTTGGGTGTGTTGCGCATTTACATAGATGTTAGCTGTTCAGATGTAGAGCCTAATCAATTTCATATTATTGTCCCTTTATTTAAATTCCTTCTTAACTCATTTGTTTCATTAACTCCAATGCAGGGAGGTACTCAGTGGCGGCAATGGAAAGCATTAGAACAAGCTATGATTTCAGGCCATTGCATATATATATATATTCACTTTTTTGATTAACTGCCAAACTTTTTACTATATTAGGATTCAAACTTTTCAACTGATTGATATACTGATGTATTATTATTTAATTTACTATTCACTCATGCCGGTACTATTTAAAGCTACTGTTTACTATTATTCATAGTACTGTTCACTCGTTTCTTTTTTACTTTCAGGATCTTTATGGGTTGGCAAAAACTACTGAGACAGTCGCTGTTTGTTTCAGAAAATTTTAACGTCCTATTCGGTACTCATCACATTTCTCGCTTTTTTGTTTTTAGAAGAAATTTCTTTAAATATCGCTAGTCATATTTATTCTAGTTGATAGTTTATCTTCTCTTTAGAAAGTTTTACCCGTAGGGAATACTTCTCTATGGATACATGTTCTTCTGATGTCTATGCGAGATGCAAGTTACGAATGAGAACTACAGAAGAGGTTTCTTCTATAGAGTTCCTCACAAAAACATTCGTCTAGAACAAACAGACATGAATTCTTAAAAAAAAAAAATCTCATAATAAACAAATAAGCTTACATAGGATTTTCTCTTTCGAAAACCCTATAAAACGATATAAGCAAGCTTAACTTTCTTATCTTACACTTCTTACTTTAATATACTTGTAAGATATTTTCTTAGCAAACTACTACTAAGCTCAGCCTAGAGGGTGGTTCTAAACTCTGGTTGGAGGCACTCTTCCTTCTTCGGTGTTTCTTCGATGTGTCCTCTTGGCTTGGCTAACTCTTCTTCGGGGTGTGTCCTTTTGGCTTGGCCAACTCTTCTTTTCTAGAAGCCCGAGAGGAAGGTTCGTTCGAGTTTCGTTCTTATCTTTACGGTCTTGGTGCTTGATGAGCTGGCAAACACTAGAGGGTGGCTCTTATTTTCTTACTCACGGATGTTCTGTATCGAGCTAAAGTTGAGACAAGTATGTCTTACTTTTTCGTCGAAAGTTATATTCTTCACATTATTCTTAGTAACGATATGTTATTCACCGAAAGCACTTTTGAATTTATTCAGATGAGTGTACATGCATTATTACTGCAGAAGTGTCTAAATAAATTCAGAAGTGATTTTGGTGAATGACATAACTGCTAGGAATACTGTGAAGAATATAACTTTCGGCGGAAAAGTAAGACATACTTGTCTCAACTTTAGCTGAATAAATGATATTCATGAGCAAGAAAATAAGAGCCATCTCTGGTGTTTGCCAGCTCAACTCATGAAGCACCAAGATGATAAAGATAAAAATGAAACTCGAATGAGCGAGCCTTTCTCTTAGGCCTAGGAAGAGGTGGCCAAGCCAAGAGGACACACCGAAGAAGTAAAATAGCGCCTCTAGCTAGAGTTCAGAACCACCCTTTGGGCTTATTAGTAGTTTGCTAAGAACATATCTTGTAAGTATATTAAACCAAGGAGTGTAATATAAATTAGTGTATGGTAAGCAAGTTAAGCTTGTTTGTATCGTTCTTCGGAGTTTCCAAAAGAGAAAACTATATGTAAGTTTATTTATTTATTATGAGATAGTTTTCTTTAAGAATTTCTTTTTGGACGAGTGTTTATGCTACGAACCATATAGGAGAAACATCTTTAGTAGTTTTCGTTCATAGCCTATATTTCGCATAGGCATCAGGAGAACCTATATCCGTATAGAATGTTTCTTACGGGTGAAACTGCTTGGGGAGAAGATAAACTCTCAAATAGAATAAATATGACTAGTGATATTTAAAGAAATTTCTTCTAAAAATAAAAAAAGAGAAATATAGTGAATACCGAGTAGAATGTTAGAATTTTTTGAAACAAAACACCGGCTGTCTTAGTAGGTTTCGCTAACCCGTAAAGATTACGAACATAAAAGAATCGAGTGAACAGTAATTATGAACAGTGAAGAGCACTCTAAATAGTAATAAACAGTAGCTTTTAATAGTATCAGCATGAGTGAATAGTAAATTAAATAATACATCAGTATATCAATCGGTCAAAAAGTGTATATATATATATATATAGAGGTAAATGGTTCTATACTTCCTCTTTAGGAGTACGTAGTCATAGTCTCATCCACTGTTCGATGGGCACACAACATTTGGGCACCCACGATCCTGCTATCGGATCCCATCGGACCCGTTTTGATTTTTTCCAAAAAGAAATTGCTGACATTATTAATTATCCCTTGGTGATCGGATCTGGCAATGGTGCTGAACTGCCCGCATATATTCATGTTCCAGCTGGCGGCGGTGGCGAATCACTCTCCCGATGTTCCTCGGCGAGAAGCAAACATGGCGGCACGACGGCGCGTTGCTTCGTCCCGTCGGCGCCGCACCAGCTGGCGGCATGCTTCTTTTGCTCACCGCGACTTCCTCGATACCAGGCGGCGGCTGTTGGATTTCCCTCCCAATTTGGCGCTGGCGATGGATCGTCATCCCCAGATGACATGCAGGTCGCCACCAGCGGCGTGATCCATCAGGAGATACTAAAGCAGAGGGCATCGTCCTGGTATAAGACGGCATGTAGGTTGCCGGCGGCGGAGTGATCCATTGGCAGCAACAATGCAGAATCATCCACCCAGGCTTGGGTAGCTTATGCACCACTGCAGAACAGAAGAGCTTGTCTTTTGGATGCGTATATGTTTTTTGTGGGATTTTGGTGGTTTGGGATGCACCTTTTCCATGGCAATAAATTTATTCTTCGTTCAATGATTAATCCCCTAATTTTATTGTTGCCTGCAAATGGTGGCCGGCCGGCGGTAGAACATGTCGGCGCCGGTGACGAAGACGAAAACGGCCGATGCAGGTCCTCGATGGTTCCAAGAAATCTCGGTGTGACTCATCCATTGTTTTATTCGACAGCTACTGAACCTTCATCCTAAGCGCCGGTGACCAGCTGACAAGAACTGATCTCTTGTTCATCCTGTAGTACCGATCCTTCAAAAGAAAACACCTGCAGGGATAAATTAATTTGGAATTTATTTTTGCTTAAGGTCTTCTGTTTATCCTCCTCTGTAATCAAGTATCCTGAGTTCGTGACCCAGGATACGTTTATCTGTAAGTGATAAAGATCTTAAACATGAAATTGATCTCGATGTAAACATGAACACCACTTGATACGAAAATTAGAGTGATTAGAAACCGAACTAGAATTAGAGGATGAAGCCATGATCTGGTTGAATATCGGTGTAGTTCTACGGTGAGGTTGAGAATGCTGTTGGCCCTCGGGTCTCCACCTGCACTGGCCGTCTATCGTTGTTGTACGAGAGGCGGCTTTTTGATCGTTGTAGTGCACTTAGGATCGGTGATTAGGGAGTGTTAGGGTTTAGCCATACTCAGAGAGAGATGGGGGACGCCTCTAAGTGCCGGATGCCCCTTTTTAATATACTTTGCGCAAGAGTCGTTGGACTTCTCTCCCTTATCTTATCTCTAACGGCTGGTTAGATCCGAAAGTATCTCTAACATTCTCCCACTTAATTGAAGGATTCATAAGTTTCTAATGAGCAAAGCAATGACCAAGCTAATGTGTTACAGTAGCTTATGTGTCGTCACTGAACTTCATTACCCATAGTCTATTACTCCGCCTCATGAAAATTTATTAGTCTTATCTCAACGGGAATTGGTTTATTCATTATGGTCCATTAGTTCTAGAATCAAAGGTTGTCCCTTAAACCCATGCCGGCGACGTGCTCTCTAAAGAGATTGGGTGGTAAGCCTTTAGTTAGTGATCCGCAAGCATAGAATTAGTGCTTATATACTGTAACGTAATAGTCTGATCCTGGATTCTATCTTTCATAACATGATACTTTATGTCGATGTGTTTGGCAACACAACTAAACTTGTTGTTACTAGAATAGAATACTGCGGCTTTATTATCGCAGTATAAACTAAGTGGTTTACTAATACTATCGACCACCTTTTAAGTTTGGAATAAAATTCTTTAGTCATATCGTCTGTCCTATAGCTTCATAACATGGCATAAATTCCGGTTGCATCGTAGACGACGCTATAGACGTTTGTTTTGAGCTTTTCCATGAAATAGCTCCTCCTATGAGAGTGAAGATGTAACCTGATGTCGACTTTTTACTATCAACACATCCCGCAAAATCAGTGTCTGAATAACCTATGACTTCAAGGTTGTTAGAATTCTTATATCTAAGCATGTAATCTTTAGTACCTTATATGTAATGTAATACTTTCTTAACAGCCTTCCAGTGATCCATACCTAGATTTGACTGATATCTGCCAAGCATCCTAGTTACAAATGCTAAATCAGGGCGCGTGCAAACTTGAGCGTACATAATGCTTCCGATAGCCAAAGCATATGGAATCGACTTCATCTGATCAGTTTCTAATTGATTCCTTGGACATTAGAATTGTCCAAATTTATCGCCCTTAACAATTGGAGCAGGCGTGATAGAGTAATTTTCCATGTTGTACCTCTTGAGCACTCTATCAATGTATGCCCTCTGAGATAATCCAAATACCCCTTTAGACCTATCTCGGTATATCTCAATACCCAAAACATAAGAGGCATCACTAAGATCTTTCATCTCAAAGTTAGAGGATAGAAAACCCTTGGTCTCTAGCAGCATATTCTTATCACTACTAGCCAAAAGAATGTCATCCACATAAAGCACCAAGATAGTAAATTTGCCACATTTAGACTTAAGTATATGCAATTGTCCATTCTGTTTTCCCTAAATCCGAATCCTTTAATTATTTTATCGAATTTAAGGTACCATTGCCTGGACGCTTGTTTCAACCCATAAATGGATTTCTTAAGATGATATCTCATATGTTCACTGCTTTCCACAACAAAACTTTTCGATTGAGTCATGTAAACGTCTTGCAGTTCACCATTAAGGAATACCTTTTTACGTCCACCTAATAGAGTTCTAAATCATAATGAGCTACTAAAGTCATGACTATCCTTAGTGAGTCCTTCTTAGACACGGCAGAAAAGGTATCAACATAGTCAATCCCTTCTCTCTATGTAAACCCTTTCGCTACAAGTCTAGCCTTGAACCATTCGACATTTCTCTTTGAGTCGTGTTTAGTTTTGTGGATCTATTTACAGCCCACTGTTTTGACTCCTTTAGGGATTTCTACTAAGTCCCAGACGTCATTCTGATTCATAGATTTTATTTCATCTTCTATGGCACTCAACCATTCAAATGATTTAGTACTCATCATGGCTTCTTTATATAAGGTGGGGTCGTCCACTTTCCCAATATCATGTATGTTCTCGTTTATGTACACAACATAATCATTTGGGATAACAGATCTATTTTCCCGTTATGATCTTCTTATGGGTGCGTCAGTAGTCACAGCGGGTTCCACAGGTTGATCATTAGATGATGTATTTTCAATGTGTTCTTCATTTTTAGTTAGAGTTGGATTTATTACAGGCACAGGAACATTGACCTCTTTAATTATCGGTAGAGACACGTAAACTTGTTTTTCTTCAAGGTCTATGTTCCTGACTTTAGTACTCCCATTGAATTCACCATCCTCTAAGAATACAGCATGTCTAGTTTGAACAAATTTAGTAGTCCTATCAGGACAATAAAAACGATATCCCTTCGATCTTTGAGGGCATCCAATAAAGTGGCAACTTACTGTCTTAGGATCTAATTTTCCAATATGTGTGTTAAATAATTTGGCTTCAGCTGGACAACCCCACACACGCAAATAATTTAATGTCGGTGCTCTACCAGTCCATAATTGATAAGGTATTTTTGACACTGATTTACTAGGAACCCCATTTAATATGTGCGCGGCTGTCTTTAGAGCTTCCATCCATAAATTAACTGGCAAATTAGAGTATGCCAACATGCTTCGTACCATGTCCATAGGGGTACGGTTACGTCGTTCAGCAACTCCATTTTGTTGTGGTTCACCGGACATGGAATATTAAGCCACTATCCCATTTTCTTCAAGATACCTAGCGAAGGGATCAGGAATTTGGAATTTGTCCATAAGGTGCATGCCTACCATAATACTCTCCTCCACGATATGATCTTACTAACTTGATTTTAGAGTTAATGTTGTTCTCGACCTCAGCTCTAAATATCTGAATTATTAGCGATTCAGATCGTTTCTTAATGGGGTAGATATACCATAACATGAATAATTATCAGTAAAATGTAATAAATGAATCATAGGCCATCTACCGACATAATGGGAAAGGGTCCACATATGTTAGTGTGAATTATTTCTAAGGGGTATGAGCTGCGTGTTGCTCCCTTCTTAATTTGTTTGACATATTTTCTCTTAATACAATCAGTGCAAGCATCAGAGTTAGAAAAGTCTAATGGATGGAGTATCTCTTCTTTAATGAGACGTTCCGTTCTCCCCTTCGAAATACGGCCAAGACGACAGTACCATAGTTTCGACGAAGTCTCATTGCTAACGATGCGTTTGGATTTATGAGAAGCATCACACATATTAAATAATAAGGATGAATCTTGAAATAATAGCATGTAGAGTTGATCATGCTTAATGGCTAATCTAACGTTATTACATCAAATTGAATAACACACTTGCCGTTTCCAATAACACAATAAAAACCATTCTCATCTAATAGGAGGGCTGAAATTAAATTCCTCCTCATAGAAGGGACATATAAAACATAATTCAATTGGAGGATGAAGCCGCTCTCTAATCTCATGGAGAGCGATCCAATGCCCTTTACTTCAGCCTCTCCACCGTTGGCCACCCTAAGCCTTTGGGTTCCCTCTCTTATGGTCTTTATCAACCCACCAAGAATTATGTAGAAAATAGATATAAAGTGACTAACCTACAATGAAATTATATCGTAGTTACCATGCTTAGCGAGCCACTGGCGAAAACCAGCACACTCCTAGGAACTATTTTTCTCTTAGGTGCAGATTTGCTTGACTGCGCAGGGGAGAAAATTGCAGCTTTTTCTTAGACTTTGGTTCCCCTCCATTAGGGTGTTTCCTTTTCCCTTTTCCGTTGCCAACCATGAGGGCCACGTCCCTTTCTTCACTTTTGATTCTTTCCTCTTCTTAAACAAGCTGAGCAATTAGCTCACTCATCGACCACTTTTACTTTTGCGTATTATAGTTTATCTTAAAAGGCCCATACACAGGAGGCAAAGAGGTCATGATGAAATGAATTAAGAATCCATCAGATATTGACATGTCTAAGTCCTTGAGCTTAACGGACATGTCTTCATCTTAAGGACATGCTCCCTTATGCTACAAGAACCATCATTCTTAGTTGTGAGCATCTTCATAATGAGAGTGCTAGCATATGCCTTTGATGATAACTTAAATTGCTCCTCGATGGAAGCTAAGTACACAATAGTCTTCTTAGAGTCGACAATCCCTCCCCTGATGCCCACAGAGATAGTGTTCTTCATCATCATGAGCGATATCCTGTTAGACCGCTCCTACTTTTCGCTTGCAATATCATACACCTTTTTCAACTCGGTATAATTCTCATGAGTTTGAAACAAGGTAGTGGGAGCGAGATGGCGAAAGGCGTAGTCAAGCTCATGCATGCCAAGCACCAACATCAACTTGTTTTTCCAAGCGGGAAAGTTATTACCAGTGAGTTGCTCAATACCATCAATAGCATGAGTAACACCTGAAGTTGAAAATTTATGTGAAAACATAAGCACATTAGAGAATAACATAATTGCATGAATTTAAACTACATTGGTTCGAATAAAAACATGCTAAACTTCTTCAAAACACTGTTGGGCAGTATTGAAAAAGACCAAAATTAACCATCTAGGAGAATGAAAATTAATCACAGTAATTATTAACGTTAGTTAGAAAATTATCCATAAACAAATAAATTAAACATCTCCTATAACAGAAATTAAGCCTAAAATCAAAATATCCCGTTGGTTCGATTTTAATTTTAGGTATAAGGTATAAATTTATAGGCCCTTTATTATTTTTTTTTACACCGGGGGGCCAAAAGGCAGGCGCACACGCGCGGCCCAGGAGTCAAGCTCGCGTGCGGTCCAGTGAGGCAGGGCAGCCCATCAAATGTCAGCAAGCCAAGGGTCGTCCGATGAGATCGGACGGCCAAGATTTATTGCGCCGGATTAAAACTTTATGGCTCCAAGAAACCCTAACCCTAGAGCCTTTGTCCTCCCGATTTTTTAGGGATGGCGGCGGCGGCGGCCCCGCTTAATGCGCGCGGCGGCGACGGCGACCGGCGCGCGCGGCTGTGGCGCGGCGTCAACGGCGGCCCGCCGCCCGGGCGTGCGCTGCTGATGCCGCCCGGACACACGGCGGCGACGCCTCGCAGGCGCGAGCTGACTGAGGGCCAGCGACGGCTGAGACCGCGCGGGCGCGCGGCGGCGCTGAGGGTGAGCGGCGGCTGAGCCGCGCGGTCGCGCGGCGCTGATGCCGCCCGGGCGCACGGGACTGCGGCCAGGGTGCGTGGCGGCTGATGACGCGCAGCCCTTCGACCTCTGATGGCGGCGGCCCGGGTGCAGGTGCGCGGCGGACTCATGCCGCGCCACTGCTCCCCTTCTCGGTTCTCCTCCTCGAAGCGGCGCGGGGCCACGGCGAGGCCAGCCTCGGTGTCGCGCGGCGGATGATGCAGGCGCGGCACCGGTCCGAGATGATGGGGAATCCAACCGTGGAAGAAGGTTAGCCGTTCTTGAGTTCTTGATTTTGGAACCGAATTTTGTGAGATTGCGGTTCGAGGGTTTCGCAGATTGGGGATTTCTTTCTGGGATTCTTTATCCGGCCGAGATTCATGCCGATTTCTCCCTAATCTTTCCCTTTTCTCTGCTTACCCGAGGTAAATTAGGCAGCATAATTGAATACGAATATATCTACACCTTAATCAACAGATCACATATATATTCTAGCCCATCCTAATGGATCCATGATTAGATCAAGGTTGCTCTGGTACCAAATGTAAGTGATAAAGATCTTAAACATGAAATTGATCTCGATCTAAACATGAACACCACTTGATGCGGAAATTAGAGTGACTAGAAACCGAACCGGAATTAGAGGATGAAGCCATGATCTGGTTAAATGTCGGTGTAGTTCTACGGTGAGGCTGAGGATGCCGCCGGCCCTCGGGTCTCCACCTGCACTGACACTTAGGATCGGTGATTAGGGAGTGTTAGGGTTTAGCCGACAGATGGGGGGCGTCTCTGAGTGCCATATACGCTGCGCGACCGGGCGACCGGGGCCGTTCCCAAATATCGTTGGGGCGCCTCCCGCCATTGTCTCCCTTATCTTATCTCTAACGGTTGGTTAGATCCGAAATTATCTCCAACATTATCCTCCTCTGCAATCCAGTATCCTGAGTTACTGACCGCTATGTATCAATATATACTCCATTCTGGTCTCCATTCTGGTATTATTTAGTATATAGCTACTTGGTGAAAGAGAAAGAAAGTAGCATATACTACACTCCCTCCTGATATACTAGGTTTTTCATGTATATACTCTTTTCTGGGAAATCAGTATATACTACTCTATGAAAGTAAGCTGCACATCAGTATATACCACTTCCTGCACATACACTTTGTAAAATTTCTCTACAATTTCGTATGGGACATACTGATAATTTTGTAGCATATCCTACAGGTATACCTCCTGAAAATTTGTATGAAGTAGGATTTGTTCTCAAAGTACGAGTACTATATACACACTGAGAATTATATACTGAAATCTGTGTGAAGTAGCAGAAATTCTTCAAAATACATACTTCCTCCTGAAAAAATAGTACATAACTACATACTACCCCCTGAAAAAGACCTTCTGAAAAAAATAGTACATACTACACCCTGAATAAAAAAGTACATGCTACCTCCTAAAAAATAGTATATACTCCTTCAACGAGGAATGAGAGATGCAGTATACACGACCAAACAACAAAATCAGTATATACTCCTTCAATAAGGAATGTAGTATATACTGACCAAAGAGTAGTACATACTGACCAAATAAAAAAAAAGCGGTATATACTCCCACGAGGAACGTGGTATATACTGACCAAAGAGGAATGTAGTATGTGCTGACAAAAAAGTGCATACCTAAAAGAAATTAGTACATAACTCACATCAATACTTTCTATGGATGCATATCTAGCATTTTTAAATTGTCCATACTGACATGCATGGATGAATTATTTACTAGGATAATTACTTTTCTTACCGCCCGATTTTCGATTTTCCTATGCCTCCGTTGCGCATGCATGCAAGAAAAAAATATTCAGTTTTTCTTTTTTCAAACCGGCTCATTTGTTTGCTATTGGATTATCCGATAGAGGGTGGGAGTACATACTCTCAGGAGTACCAAAGAGGGTTTATATATATATTACACTTAATTGGACTGGACCATAATATTTATATAGATGACTGAATCTAATTGGGCTAGCCCGGATATACTGGCGCGTGGCAAAGCCACGCGTACTTTGTAGTGGAAACCTAACGGTCGTGGTAAAAAAGTGACAAAAATGCTTGTTTGATGTATTTTGTAGAATGCTTGTCAATAGTGAAACATAGAATTTCTCGTCATGATTTGATAACACAAATGCACCGTGAAATTCCTGTCTCCATACGGCAGTTCATCAGTTTCATCAGATAAAGAGTGATGGCATTGAGCCATTTAATTGCCTCTAAGAGAGCAGGAGCACCATAAAGTATTCTTCTGAACCTTATACATTCCCACCCTTCTTCAAAGACACTAGCAACAGAGGCATTCTTACTCAAATACTCCTTCCGATTTTTAATATTTGACGCCGTTTATTTTTAGACATACGTTTGACCATTCGTCTTATTAAAAAAATATAGTTATCATTAGATTTATTGTAAATTGTTTTACATTAAAGGTACTTTAAGTATAACTTATATTTTTACATATTTGTACAAAATTTTTGAATAAAAAGAATGGTCAAACTTTTATCTAAAAATTAACAGCGTCAAACATTAAAAACCGAAGGAAGTAAGTGTAGGAAAGAGGAGAAACCCAATCCAAGTGTCATTTCAAAAGCACGTATTTGTTCCATCACAAACAAATTTTGAACAGAATGCCTTTAACTGCTATTACATCTTGCTAGAATCACTCTACTAAGGTGATTCTGGCAAATACTAGCTACTGTCTAAAATATAGCAAGTAGATTTATTTGTCTCCCCAAAGTGAATGAGGTGTGAGCCTGAACTAGTGGATGATAATAAAGCCAATGGGTAGTATAAGTAATTTAGTGGTAAAAATCACCATTTGCATGTACTAGATTATTATATATAGACTAGAAGTTATTATATTTTAGGGTGGAGGGAGTAGTATGGTGATTTTTTAAATACTAATACTCCCTCCGTTCCAAAATATACTTCCTATTTAGATTCGTAGTACTAATTTGTGTTAAATCTAGTCCTAGGTTGATATATTTTTGGAACGGAGTGACTAGTATTTTAATGGCCCTATAAATTTTAAAAGCACGTATTTTGCAAATTTTAAAATACTACCAGTACTTTAATGGCCCTACAAATTTTAAAAGCTGGTATTGCAAGTTTGCAACAGCTTGTTAGTGGATAAATCACTACTACAAAACAGGCAATTGCAAGCGGTCAAAACTACTTTTTACAGGCGGGCCGTCATCCGCATGTGAAATCGATTTTCGCAGACGGGCACCCTAAGAGACCCATCTACGAAAATTGGTTTTCGTAGGCGGCACACTTATGTCACCCGACTATGCTTGCAAAAATATTTTTTGCAAAAAAAAAAAGAAAAATCGATTTTCGCCGTTCACCCGCTGCCGTGGACGAGCTCTCCTCGCCGGCACCATGGACGAGAGCTCGCGCCTGGATCCAGTGGAGCCTGCCGAAGCCTGCACGCGCCTGAGCTTCACCGCAGCCCATGTGCCCCGTCGCCGCCTGTGCCCTACCGTTGCCGCCATTGAGGGAGAGAGGAGAGCAAGGTGGGAGATGTCTGTGGACTTAGCGAGCTATCGATGAAGGATGTATATAATTGGGACCGCCTCTGTTGCTTAGTTTTTCCAGGCGACGCTCTTTAGAGGCCGTATGTGAAAATCAATTTTCACGGGTGGGTTTAAACCACACAAGCTTCTCATTATTATTGCATACGGATTTTTTAATAGTCCGTCTGTAAAAATAAGCCTCTTCCGACTGCAACATTAGTTAGTTTTTGCAGTAGTGAATAACTCAGTTAAGGTTGAGAGAGAGCGGCCCATTCCGGGGGCTGTGGCAGACGTATGGCCCATTATGGTTGGGCTCGAACGGGATTTTCTCGGTAGCTGGCCTCAAGAGCGGAATTTTTTTATTTTTATATTTTTTCAAAAATATTTATAAAAGTATATTTTTATTTTAAAAATTTACAAAAATATACCCTCAACGTCCTTCTCCCAGAGGGCGATTTTATGACGTGACAGACAGCTGTGGGCTGGACGACCGATGGTCATCTGCACTTTTGCAGGTAGTTCTCTAGTTAGAAATAAATCGTCCTCTAGGAGGCCGGTAAGGGGACCGTCTGTAAAAACGCCAACCGTGGGGCCGACGCTTTTGCCGTCCTCCTAGAGGACGGCTTATCCTAGCTAGGAGCCAGTATAAAACCCTTCTCCTAGTCTTCAAAAATATCATAAACTTCACAGAAATTATAGAAAAAAAAGGAGAGAGCTGAGAGTGAAGCTGAACGCTGTCGATTTACTGATTCGTCCGTAGGTAAAATCTATTGTCACTTTGTAATTTTTATTTCTATTCATCAAGTGATGTAGTATGTGTAGTATTGTACTAGTTATTTTATGGGTAAGTAAATGTTAGGTTTAGTCCACATGGTGTAGATCTAACGTAGTTGATTATAACGGCTAGGAAGATGGAAATGAAGACGATGACGTTTCATTTTTCTTTAGTAATGTGTAGTATACTCTAGGTATGTAATTGTATACGATATTTTTGGCCTAGCGAGTTATAATTTGTGTTTATTTGGGTATAATGTAGGTTACTATGGATATGTTTGGTATGTCCAATCGTTGATGACCTCCGATTGGCGTGCCTCCGTCGATGTGTTGGTGCGGAGATGATTACAAAGTTGCAATCAGTGAATAGGATCACACATACCGGCAAAGGTATTGAATGTATGCTAATTACGTCTATTCTTCAGAGAAGCCGAAGCCACAATAGAAGAAAGAGAAGTCGAAGAAGCCAATGGAGGTAATACGAATTATCTTGTAGTACGAAATATTTGAACTTTTGAACTAATAATTTTGTATATATCGGCACTGAAGTCTCCTTCGTCTCTGTGCGACTTTGTGCAGTGGATAGATACGGAGATTTGTCTAGAGGATGCAAAGTTTCTTCGCAGGTAACGGGAATGGCACAGGAAGCGGCTCGAATGTCTTTGGGCGACAGAAAGAGAAAGAGAAGGAGCGGCAGGAGCAGGAAGCCCGTGAGGCAGACAGGGAGAGGAAGCAGGAGAAGGCACTACGTGCGAAGCAAGTTGGGCTGGAGGCGGTGAGGAAGGGGAAGTACCCATGCTGCACACAGTAAATATATTTCTAGTCGGATGTCTGTTTGAAATACTCTAAGGCATGTAATAACGATAACTAGAAACATTTCATGTGCCGTTTGTACTTGTTGGATGGATAATTTTATTAGGTTTGTAAGCAATTAACGTGTACTTGGTTGTCATCGCTCGAAATCTACTTTTGCCGTGAAGTTGAAACTTGAAAATTCATATTTTTGATCAGTTTCAATGCAAACGTAGATCGTGAGGTGTACATTGTTTGATCGACGATGATCGACGAGCGTAAACGAAGTAAAGGCTTTTTCAGTAAACGTAGAATTAATAAAACATGACGTACAACAGGCTAACTACTACTGGTACAACGTATTACAGGCCCTGGCCGTAACTTTTAGACCTCTTCGTCTTTCTACCCTGCGCTCGCATCTGGTTCTGAGAGTACGTCAGCCGGTTTGGTGATACGGCACGGCCAATGCGGCTCGCCTGCACGGGTGTGGCAGCTGGTAGGTCTTGTGTCTGGGGTGGCGGAGCTCCTTTGAGCTGTAAGGAACCTAACACCTCCTAGATATCCTCGTCCTCCAAGTCGTCACCCTCGAAAGGAACCGGTGCCCAACCGTTGCCGCGTGTGTCTTGCGCGAAGGAGCCAACACCAGTAAACATCCCCGATGCTATAGAGTGGAACCCTGTGCATAAAATTGTTGATAATTACAAACCGGAATTTTGCAAGGCAAAAATAAACTTTGATCTAACTTGAAGGATCTCTTATGGTGGCCCCGGGGGCACTGCTCATACCCTGCTGCGCGTGCGGTCGTGTCTGGTACGCTCTCTACGTGGACGTGCCAGCTCTGGAGGGATGTAGGTACGGTGTAACGAAAGCTGCTCGAAAGCATATTGATGTAAAACGGTGCATGTCGTAGAAGGAAACATATTATGAACCGATGGTTAGCGAAATTTATCTCTGGAGGGGCCAACTGGCTGACTGGAACCCTGCTGGTGCACTCCTGCTCCTACGGGCCGTGGCTAGTGCTGACGTACAGCTACGGGAGGTACCGCATCGACCGCACGACAAGTGAGCGCACGAATCACTATGTGTATCGACTGACGGATCCTCCCGAAAGTCGTCCTCTGCTCCTCCTCAGTCAATACGATCCAACCGTCCAAACGCCACGTCCACATCAGACCGAACCTATCACGCTGCGTCAGCCTATTTCAAATGTGACGTGAATATGTGTTAGAACCGTGGACACCTATAAAGGGAATAGCAAAGTGCAAAGAGAATATAACTTATCGGGTGGAAGTAATCCTGGTTACGGTGTGTAGGATACATGTTAGTCACAGCGGCGACTTATGGCTATGGATCATCTGAGGTGAACGTCACGCGTGTGCGGGTACAGGGCGGGTACCACCTGAGGTATGCTAGGTGTCATAGCCTCCTCCAAAGCTTGTGGGCGCACAACCTCTTCAAACAATGGGTGGTCTCACTTCAGAGAGAGTTATCGGTCATAAAGTCAAGCAAGTCGGTATATGAATTAAGCTTTGGAGGAGATTAGATGAGCTGATATTTAAACAAACAGATGAACAGTACAGGAAGGCTACCCTTATAGGGGGATAAGGCTTCACAAGCTTTAGGACCTCTATCAAGCGACGGACCTCGTATCAGAAGAAGGTCAGTATCATCGGTTAGAAAAATTTTCGAAGTGGATTGAGAATGAGTCAAAGGAGAAATGGGCCTTTTTGTATGACAAAGATGGTGCTTGATTCGGTATAATGACCATAAATTTGGCAAAGATTTACAACTGGGTGATGCGTGGTGTTTGAGGGCTTCCACTTATTGGCATTCTTGAATTTATCTTGCATGGCACATGCAAGTACTTCAGAGATCGGTTTAGAGCAACTGGTCCCTCAATGGCAGATAATAATCTTTTCTTTGACACACTACTAACTAAATATATTCAAAATAAAAGTAATAAGAACTAAAAATATCGAGCTATACCTCAAGATATAGAAGAGCACAAATTTGAAATATTGTGTCGACAAGGACATGCGTAGAATCTACCGCAAAAGAGTTGTGCAGGAGTGTGTGCTGAAGAAAGACGGGACCTGTAAGTGTTCGTGCCGAAAGCCACTTTGCTCCACAAGCCATGTTCACATGTCGTTCCCACGAGTGGTAATGACATGGATGAGTCAGAAGCCAGTGGAAGGTATAAACGTTGTTCAAAGTGCGACTAGATAGGCCATACTTACAAGAAATATCCGAAGGATGCAATCGGTCTAAGTGCGGCGGAAGCTGAACCGGCGGGTTCAGGCGCTGATGAAAGTCGTCCTATGGGTGAAGGCAAAACTTCAAGACGATCCCGTTCTAGACGTTCTCGAGTATTTGGTGGTGCTGCGGTATAGTGTTAGTCCATGTATCGATGTAATAGAGATTCTATAACTTAAGTTCTCCTGCTTTGTTGCGTGTTTGATCTTTGTTATAAAACGATATATATCGTATTGTTGTTTTTTATTGTCATGTATTAATGCTATAAATCTTTACAATAATTTATAATGTGGTTGTTCTTACTCTTGTTGCTTGACAATAAAAATTATGCTAACTCTATTTGCATGCAGGTATGGCGTACCAGACACCGGAGCTGCTTGACCGAGGTCTCGATCGGTCCCATCGGTCTTACTTGTCAGCCATCGAGGGTGCCTAGCTAGACACCTTCCGTCCATGGCCTTCACGTCACCTCCTACGGATAGACCTCCGGTTTTGTGAGAAGTAAGAGTTGTACCAATATTTATTCATATCATTTGTGCATATCTATGTTCTCCAATATTGACTACAGTGCTATATTCTACAGGTTGCGTGAGGCTGGACTTCTTCCACTGTACAGGCTGGTTGAGCCTACACCGGACGAGAGGAACCCCGCTAGGCGATAGAACGCTGATCGGTCACTTATGGCATCATTGGTGGATCGCTGGAGACCGGAGACGCACACGTTCCACCTACCTCGAGATGACTCCCACACTCTAGGACGTGTCCTACCTACTAGGACTTCCTCACGCAGGGGACGCAGTCGATCCGGTTGCGGGACGCATGGTTGGTTGCATAATATCATTATTTGGTTCGAGGTCGTGCACCGTCGACCTAGACTTGTTTGGCCGGATTCGTTACCGGTTTACACCACGAGCGGCCCCTCGCATGCGTGGCTGCTACAGTTCACCGTAAATCATGGATTTTTTCTATTCACAATCATCCAATCTATAAAGCAACAGTGGTGCTGACTATAATCTTGATTTACAGCCTGATCAGCTAGACCCTGACGCCAACGAATACTCAGTGCGGTGGAGCTTAGAGACGTATCTGCTGTGGCTGTTCAGGTGGGTGTTGTTCACCAGCACAATGGGGCACGCGGTGATAAGGGACTGATTCACTACGCTCGTACGATCGTCGACAGTGAGGACAGCTGCGTACCGCAGTGGAGCTAGGGATCTGCTGTGCTAGTGATGACGTACCATGCTCTTTGTGACGTGTGCACAAAGACCGATTCAGGTGTGATTCTCGCCGGTTGCCCTCTCCTTCTGCAGCTATGGGCGGCCGAGCGTTTCGCGATAGGCCGTCCTCTGATTCAGTACTTTCCCTACAAGGGTGATCTTGGAGGCATGTACGGGCAGTCGGCTAAGGATCGTAAAATTTTAGGTTTACTACCTATACGCAAGCACTAACGTGCTCCTCCCTATTCTATTTTGTAGTGTCGTTACGTCTACACGCAGGTTAGGAGGGCCTACTCCGATTTCGTTATGGAGTTCAACCGCCTATAGCCCAACGACGTCGTCTGAGAGCCATATAGTCCGCAGGCTATCGCGGCCCGTGCACCGCTCGGACTCGGCTCTTTGCACGCGCGACCAGGCGTATTGGATGACGACAGTGCCGTTGGTGTTCAACATCATCATCGAGCCCTACTGTCCGCAGCGTGTGATGTGACAGTTTGGCCTATGTCAGGTCTTCCCTGTGCCCGTGGAAATGGTTGTGTTGCGCGACGTGCACCGGTTAGTACAACTGCGATTTTTGCTGAGTACTACAACTTTTTAATGAAGTCTAATGCACTCTCTGCAAATATGTATAATCGTAGGGGACAGATAGGCAGCACTCAGTGGTATCCTGACTGCAAAGGTACGTGGACGACTGGTTCTTAGTGACGGAGAAGATTATCGACGAGGTACATCCACACACTAAGAACACCTACCTAGCATACCTCAGGTGGTACTAGCCCCGCATCCGCACACGTGTGACATTCACCCCAGATGATCCACAACCACACGTTGCCGCTGCAACTGACACGTATCCTACACACCGTGACCAGGACTACTTTCGCACGATAAGTCACATTCTCTTTGTACTTTGCTATTCACTTTATAGGTGTCCACAGTTCTAACACATATTTACGTCACATTTGAAATAGGCT
Source organism: Oryza meyeriana var. granulata (assembly GCA_003991445.1). Taxonomy (NCBI): domain Eukaryota; kingdom Viridiplantae; phylum Streptophyta; class Magnoliopsida; order Poales; family Poaceae; genus Oryza; species Oryza meyeriana. The sequence goes on along the minus strand of RYFJ01000620.1, from coordinate 90,196 downwards.
GATGCAGCGCGACAGGTTCGGTCTGATGTAGACACGGCGTTTGGACGATGGGATCGTGTTGATTGAGGAAGAGCAGAGGACGACTTTCAGGAGGATCCGTCAGTCGATACACATAGTGATTCGTGCCCTTACTTGTCGTGCGGTCGATGCGGTACCTCCCGTAGCTATACGTCAGCACCAACCACGGCCCGCAGGAGGAGGAGTACACCAGCAGGGTTCCAGTCAGCCAGCTGGCCCCTCCAGAGGTAAATTCCACTAACCATCGGTTTATAACATATTTTTTTCTACGACATGCACCGTTTTACATCAATATGCTTTAGAGCAACTTTAGCTACACCGTATCTACATCTCTCCGGAGCTGGCACGTTCACGTAGGGAGCATACCACACACGACTGCACACACCTAGCTTGCTTCGCACGTAGTGCCCCCTCCTGCTTCCTCTCCCTGTCTGTCTCACGGGCTTCCTGCTCCTGTCGCTCCTTCTCCTCTTTCTCTTCTGCTCAGCCTTCCACTCTGCTTCTGTCACCTAAAGACATTCGAGCCGCTTCCTGTGCCATTCCCGTGACCTGTGAAGAAACTCTGCATCATCTGGACAAATCTCCGTATCTATCCACTGCATAAAGTCGCACAGAGGCGGAGGAAGCTTCGACGCCGACATATATAAATTTGTTAGTTCAAAAGTTCAAATATTTCGTACTACAAGATAATTCATATTACCTCCACTGGTTTGTTCGACTTCTCTTTCTTCCCTTGTGGCTTCGGCTTCTTCGGGGAGTAGGTATAATTAGCACACATCCAATACCTTTGCTAGTACGTGTGATCCTGCTCATTGATTGCAACTTTGTGGACGAATCAGTAAATCGGCAGAACTTCGCTGCTTTCGTTCAGCCTCGCTCTCAGCTCTCTCTTCTTTTTTTTGTGATTTCTCTAAATTTTAGATATTTTTAAAGGCTGTAAGAGGGTTTTATACTGGCCCAGCAATAAACTACCCTTCCAGAGGGCAGCAAGGATGTCGCCTGCAAAATGGCCGATCCACGCCCGTAAAAGCGTCGGCCCCGCGGTCGGCGTTTTTGCAGGCGGCCCTCTTACCGCCCTTCTAGAAGGCGGTTTATTTCTGGCCAGGGAGCCATCTGCAAAAGTGTAGGTAGCCCAGCCCACGGCCGTATGCTACGTCATAAAATTGCCCTCTGGGAGGGTGTTTTTCAAAAAATGCCCTCCCAAGGGCGTCGAGAGTATATTTTTGTAAATTTTTTAAATGAAAATATACTTTTGTAAATATTTTTTTAAAAAATATAAAAATAAAAAAATTCTTACCAACAGTGCTACATCCGGGAATTTATATGTTTTCAGAGAATCACAATTTGGAAATAAATTTTATTTATTCTAACATAAAATTTTTGAGTAGAAAGGTATTTTTGATTATGTAGTGAGTTTATGAGAAAAAGTTTGAGTAATATTGTTAAAGAATCACAATTTGGGAAGATTTATTTATTCTAACATAAAGTTTTTGAGTAGAAAGTTATGTTCATTATGTAGAAAGTTTATTAATAGAGAGTTTTAAAGTTTATAAGGGCTCATTCGTTTCAAAGAAATTTTAAAGGAAAGGTATAGAAATTTGCAAGAAAATTTCCTATCCCTTCACTTTTTAGGACAAAACACATGAAAAAAATCCACTCTAACCCAATTTTTCCAATCCTTTGGCTGGCTGTATAGAAAAGTTTTCTATGTTTTTTAATTTTATAGTTTTATGCATGTATTCATATTCTATTCCTACGCTTTTCCTATTCCTATGATTTAAAAATCTTATAAACCGAACGAGCCCTAAGTAGAAAGTTTAATAATAGTAGGCACTCTGTGCACGTAAAAATTATTAAAAATAAAAAGAGAGATTAAAAAATTATTGGGAGAAAATTTAAGGTAAAAGTATAGAGTTGTGCTTAATTGGGGATGTAATCACGCAGGAGATCTCGTTGCCTCGCGCGCAACGCTTCGAAGCACAAATCGACGGGCATTTGTTCGCTTCCGGCACACTCACGACGCGCAAGGTCCAGCGAACGTTTGTCAATTAGGGTTATAGGTGGCCAAACGGGCGTACCGGGCCGGCACGGACCGAGGCACGGTCCGGCACGGCCCGCTACGGCACGGCCCGTGTAGGCACGGTTCCTGTAGCGGGCCGTGCCGTGCCGGCCCGCGTGCCTCCCCCCCGGCCCAGGCACGGCACGCCGGGGTCGTGGGCCGTGCCGTGCCGGCACGGCCCGTCGGCAGCCCACCGTGCCCGGGCCGGCCCGGTCCGCCGACGCCTGCCGCCGCGCGTCCGGCGTCCCCGGCCTCCGCCGCCTGCCGCCGCCTCGGCCTCCTCGGCTCCTCCGCCTCGTCCCGCCGCCTCGGCCTCCTCCGCCCCCTCCGCCGCCGCCTCCCGCGCGCGCCTCCCCGGCCTCCGTCGCCTGCCGCCGCCGCCTCCCCGCATGCGCGCCGCCCCCTCCGCCGCCTGCCGCCGCCTCGGCCTCCCGCCGCCTCGGCCTCCTCGGCTCCTCCGCCTCGTCCCGCCGCCTCGGCCTCCTCCGTCCCCTCCGCCGCCGCCTCCCGCGCGCGCCTCCCCGCATGCGCGCCGCCCCCTCCGCCGCCTGCCGCCGCCTCGGCCTCCCGCCGCCTCGTCCCGCCGCCTCGGCCTCCTCCGCCCCCTCCGCCGCCGCCTCCCGCGCGCGCCTCCCCGTATGCGCGCCGCCCCCTCCGCCGCCTGCCGCCGCCTCGGCCTCCTAGGCTCCTCCGCCTCGTCCTGCCGCCTCGGCCTCCTCCGCCCCCTCCGTCGCCGCCTCCCGCGCGCGCCTCCCCGGCCTCCGCCGCCTGCCGCCGCCCTCCGCCGCCACCTCCCCGCCTGCGCGCCGCCCCCCGAGGCCGCCCTCCGCCGCCTCCCCGCCTGCGCCGAGTCCCGACCGGACTGAGTCACTCTCACTTAGTGAGAGTGACTGAGTCTGAGAGAGATGAGTAAAAAAAGAAAAAAAGAGACTTAAAAAATTTAAAAAAAATAGAGGAGTGGTAAAAAAATATTAAAAAAATGTAAAAACATTATGTAAGATGAGTAAAAAAATATGAGGGTATTTTTTGATGATATTAGAGGAGAAAATTTTTATATGTTTAAACAAGTAAAATAGAAGAACATACATAGTTATGCAATTTAATTTCTACATAGATATAGAGAAAAATTGTGCAATGACCTTTATTGATTTTGATATTACACAGCTGCCTCATTAAAAACTCTGTCATGTAAAAACTCAATTTTGAGAAAACCATGACAAAGAAAAAAGAGTACAGCTAAAGGTCAATACTTAAAAATAAAAAAGATTACTCTAGTTCCTCATTTTGTAGGTAAAGATTTTCGAACTGCTCAGCCAAATCTTGGTTCTCCGTGGTGTGTTGGGCACGTTCCTTAGCTAACTCCCAGTCTTTAACCGCAAGTAGCATTTCTACCACCTCACTGCGGAGATTTCTTCTTCTCTCCTCAATAATTCTTCCGCAAAGACTGAAGGCCGATTCGGATGATACCGTAGACACAGGCACCGTGAACACATCCCGTGCTAGCTTTGAGAGCACGGGATATTGGGTCTTGTGATCATTCCACCATTGAAGAACGTTGAGATCTTCCTGGTTGATCGAGTCGCTGTCCAAGTAGGTAGACAGCTCAAGAGCTTCAAGTGAAGCGTGTGCAGGACTTGCTGCGGCCGAACTTCCACCACCGGTGCTCGAAGAAGAAGAGGAACCACCCCAAATTCGGCCCCACTGCAATTTTTTCTTACCTGGGACAGGGACGGGTGGGGCTCTTTGCACGCGAACTCCCTGAAACTTAGTTTCATACTTTCGAAATACTTCATACAATTTTGTCTTACAATCAGAATAGTAGTTAGTGTAATCAATATTCATTGTATCCCCAATAAGATTTAAAATATTTAGAAACCCCCGTATTTTACCCCTAGGATCAAGAATAAATGCAAAAGCATACAAGTATGGAATGTTCCTCCAGTATTTAAGATATTTTTGTTTCATGTTATATACTGCAAATCCTAATAGTTGGTCATCTTCATATTCTTTTAATAAAGTGGCAATCTCAAAAATTTTATGCAAAATTAAATTAGCAGTTGGATAGTAAACACCAGACAAAGTAACAGTTGCATCATAAAATGTTTCAAGAAAGTAATAAAACCTTTCTACAACATGCCAAGACTGTTCTGTCAGTAGCGGTTGCCCGTCACTGGTAACAACATTCTTGGACTGCAAGAAAACAGTTAGCATATCTTGTAAGGCAAGACATGTTTCAACATTAAATAAGTCGAGTTCCACCGATGGTCCGCATCCGTTTGGAACTTGCGTGGTTGCTTGTCCGAAGCGATGCAGAATCGCTTGAAGGTCGCAAGTCGAGGATTAGAACCATTCAGCCATGTTATGGCTTCACGGATAGAATCGAGATATACAGTTACTCTTTTAAAACCAGATTTAACTATAAGATTAATAATATGGCAAGCACAACGTTGATGTAAAAGAAATGATTCAGCATAAACATTGAATAAAGGCTGCAAAATTTCCATTGCTCTGGAATTTGCAGCTGCATTATCTAGAGTTACTGTAAATATTTTATTTGTGATGCCAAAATCCTCACAAACTCTAGAAATTCGTTCAGCAATATTTTCTGCATTATGTGAAACATCAATTAATTTTAAAGCTATTACTCTTTTTTGTAGTTCCCATTCATCATCAACATAATGAGCAACTACACTAATATAGTCTTCCTTAGCCCTACCACTCCAAATATCAGATGTGATACTAATAGAAAATGTGCAAGTAGCAAATAATTGTTTAATATTATCCCGGCCTTGGTTGTAAACATTCACCAAGTCCCGGGTTGTAGTTTGTCTACTAACAGCTTGAAACCTAGGATTATGAGCAGTTTTAATGTAAGTCTCAAATGCAGGAGACTCACCAAAATTTAGGGGTAGATCCTGTCTAGCAATTAAACGGGTAAGGGAATCTCGTGCTACCTGAGCATCATACTCCCATGAACGTACCGTACCGTCCGGATTGAGTACCAGTTGCTGCTGTCTTAGCTGGTAACCTTGCTTCTTCGCACACGCCTCAGCATGCCGCCTCAAATGCCCTGTTCCACCAGAAGATTTTCCAGAGAGTTTAGTTTTACAAATTTTACATTTCGCGTAAGTTACCTCCCTTCCATCCGCGGCGTCTCCTTGATCTCATCAAAATGTTGCCAGGCGGAGGAAGTTCTTGATCTCTTTGAGCCGGTTGCCGTTGACAAGCTCCCGCTCGCAGTTCCGGATCCTTGTGAAGCCGCATGTATTTCCTCCGTATGTTCTTGCGGTGTAGGAGCCGACCCGGAGTTGTCTCCTTGCGACATCGACAGATAGCTCGGGTCGAAGTCGCTCAGTTGAAACGTCGGGTAGTTCGGATCCATCCTGCAATATAAATAGAGAAAATTAGTATTAAAAAAATAGTACGAACAAAGAAGAAAATTTAAGATTTTTTTACCTTGCAGGAGCACCGGAGGCTGCAGCTATTACCTATGAGAATGTGGGAAATTTTTGAATTTTAGACAAAATTTTGTCTAAAACAAAAATTTTGAGCAAAGAGAGCAAAAGAGAGGAGAATAGAGCACAAGAGGAGAGATTGGGAGGTTTGGATGAGGAAAAATGTGGCTGGGGGTTCCCCTATTTATAGGAAAAAATTTCACAATTTTTCGGATTTTTTTGATATTTTTTCGGATTTTTTTGTCATGCAACGGCTAGATTCAAAATCTAGCCGTTTTTTCGGACCGTTGGGACAGGTGTCAATTTTTGACTGGGCCAACGCGGCCGAACACTGTAGCAACGGTCATCAGCAACGGGCAGATGTCAGTGCAACGGTCGCCTGCCTCCTCCTCCCGCACGCACCCGGCCAGGCCGGCCTCGACCTCCTCCCGGCCTCCTCTCCTCGGCTCCTCGGCAGCCCTCCGCCTCCTCCCGCCGCCTCGGCCTCCTCCCGGCCTCCTCGGCTCCTCCACCTCCTCCCGCCGCCTCGGCCTCCCGCCGCCTCCTCGGCTCCTCCGCCTCCTCCGCCTCCTCCTCCGCCTCCTCCTCGGCTCCTCCGCCTCCTCCCGCCTCGCCTCCTCCTCCCCCGCCTCCTCGGCTCCTCCACCTCGGCCTCCCGCCGCCTCCTCCGCCTCCTCCCGCCGCCTCGGCCTCCTCCCGGCCTCCTCGGCTCCTCCACCTCGGCCTCCCGCCGCCTCCTCCGCCTCCTCCCGCCGCCTCGGCCTCCTCCCGGCCTCCTCGGCTCCTCCACCTCGGCCTCCCGCCGCCTCCTCCGCCTCCTCCCGCCGCCTCGGCCTCCTCCCGGCCTCCTCGGCTCCTCCACCTCCTCCCGCCGCCTCGGCCTCCCGCCGCCTCCTCGGCTCCTCCGCCTCCTCCCGCCTCGCCTCCTCCTCCTCCGCCTCCTCGGCTCCTCCACCTCGGCCTCCCGCCGCCTCCTCCGCCTCCTCCTCGACTCCTCCGCCTCCTCCCTCCGCCTCGGCCTCCCGCCGCCTCCTCCGCCTCCTCCTCGGCTCCTCCGCCTCCTCCCTCCGCCTCGGCCTCCCGCCGCCTCCTCCTCGGCTCCTCCGCCTCCTCCTGCCTCCTCGGCTCCTCCGCCTCCTCCCGCCGCCTCGGCCTCCCGCCGCCTCCTCCCGGCCTCCTCGGCTCCGCCGTCTCCTCCCGGCCGCCTCCTCCCGCACCCGCCTCCTCCCGGCTGCTGCCTCGGCCTCCGCCGGCGCCTCCTCGCCCAGGCGCCTGCCCGGCCTCGGCCGCCGACGCCTGCCTCGGCCTCCGCGGCCGTAGACGCCTGCCACGGCGGCGCGGCCTCCGCCGCCGCCCTCCGGGCGGGCCGTGCCGGCCCGTGCCCCGTGCCGTGCCCGTGCCCGTGCCGTGCCCGTGCCGGCCCGCTACAGTCCACGGGCCGTGCCGTGCCGGCCCGCCGTGCCGCACCGCCGGCCCAGGCACGGCACGGCTACTCGGGCCGTGCCGGCACGGCCCACGGCCAACCGTGCCGGGCCGGCCCGGGCACGGTTACTGTAGCACCGTGCCCGGGCCGGCCCGACGGGGCACGGCCCATTTGGACATCTATAATTAGGGTCCTCCAGATCAAGCTGGTTTCAAACTAGTGGCTTCTGGAAGAAGGCAAATGCTGCATCGGGGTAACTCCGTAATTTCCTCTTCTACTGTGGGCTGTTTCGCAACAGGGACCAGCAGTGGGCCCGAGTAGTACTGTTGGTTTTCGGCCGGAATCACGTGAGGCCCATTCTAGTTGGGCCCGGAACGGAACAGTGGGGGACATGGTTGCAGGCCTAGCTGCTGCTGCCGCCGCTGTACACGGCTTCTCCACAAGTCGACAGGCCGGACTGGTTTCTCTTGGCACACCAAGGCCCACGCGACACAGGAGATCGATGCAAACCAAAACAGAATGTTTTGTACCAGAATTTTTACTGTTACTAATTTAATTTTTTTTTTAATTTACAAAACTAATTTTCGGTTTGAATCATTTACAAAACTAGTCTCTTGCCGCCCTGGGCCACGGCGGGATTTAAAAACCGCCGTGGCCCAGGGCGGCGAATGGCATCCCCGTCACAGGGGCTAACGGCCGGCGCCGTTAGCCCCGGGGACGCCACGTGGATTCGCCGCCCTGGGGGAGGGCGGCGAATGCCCCCAGGGGGCAGAATGCAAAATTGCATTCGCCGCCATCCCCCAGGGCGGCGAATGCAATTTTGCATTCGGCCCCCTGGGGGCATTCGCCGCCCTCCCCCAGGGCGGCGAATGCATAGGACCGTCCGCACGCCGATCGGACGGTCCGAATCCACGGCAAATTGTTGTAACGCGCGCTAACTACCTTAAAACAGTCATAACTTTCGCATACGGTCTCGGAATCGGGCAAATAAGTACTCTACGGACATCTACAAAAAATTTTACATCCGCTTCCCCCCACTTCGTCGGGTTTGTCCAAAAAATTTTTACGAAATTCGGCCGGGAAGATTGAGTTTTTGAGGTCCGAAGTTTCAGCACGGTTTTTAAAGCACACTCGTAATTTTCTACAGGCCACATCTTACATCGGTTTGAGCTGCACCTTCATGAGATTTTGCTATTCTCGTTTTGCTAGTTGAGAAAAAAATATCAAAAAAAAAGAAAAAAAATTTTTGCAGGCGGCCCCCTGGATTCGGACGGTCCGATCCTTGTGCGGACCGTCCGTTTACTATGCTAAAAACCGCCGTCCCCCAGGGCGGCGAATGCAATTTTGCATTCGGCCCCCTGGGGGCATTCGCCGCCCTCCCCCAGGGCGGCGAATCCACGTGGCCTCCCCGCGGCTAACGGCCGCCGGAGCCGTTAGCCCCGGGTGACGGGATGCCATTCGCCGCCCTAGGCCACGGCGGTTTTTAAATCCCGCCGTGGCCCAGGGCGGCAAGAGACTAGTTTTGTAAATGATTCAAACCGAAAATTAGTTTTGTAAATTAAAAAAAAAATTAAATTAGTAACAGTAAAAATTCTTTTGTACCACATCGCTTGTTATGAAGTGAGCTAGCCATTCCGCCGCTACTTAATAGGCCGGGAGCTGCAGGATTGAAACTCAAGCTGCTGCGTGGTGAGCACAAAGCGAACTATTCTTTCGCCTTTTACTAAAGAATACCGTGTGCGCGCCACAAATAGCAGCATACTCTAATTTTTAGAGGGTGTTTTCTCTTCAGAGGAAACGCACTACAAATCAAAATCAAAATCAAAATCAAATTTCAAAATTTTCTAAATTTGTCAGTTCTGTTTGGCAGATGATGTGGTTTGCTTGCTAATAATATAAATGAAATACATGGGTTTCAACTTTCAAGTTTGTATATACTACTCCCTCCGTTCTTGTTCTGAAATATTTCATTTTTTACCTGTCAATTTTTATACTATTTTATTTCTCATATACTACCATCTTTTTTACTATTATTTTCTTTTTTTTACTGTTTTTTAATTTTTTTTGAAAAATAGTATAATCCCTTATATTATGAGAGGGAGGGAGTAAGTTTTACTTTTGATCTGATCTTCTTTTAGTTTGAAGATGATTTGAGTTTGCTTGCTAATTATATGAACGAAGTAGTAAATCTGTAAGTTTGCTTATCTTGATCTGATATGTGAAAGCTTGGAGTGGTAGGTTTGGGTCTCTTCAGAATACAGGGGCTAACAGTATAGTGTGCCCCATGTCGACCATATATAGGCACCCTACCAACACGAGACGCGTCGTCGTCGTTTGGGCATGGATGGCACGTCAAGACTTCCGGACGGACGGCGACGGCAACGGAGCGTGCATACGCTGAAACCCTGTCTATACATGCCTGCATTTTTTTTCTTTCCAGATTTGATTTGGTTTCATGTATTCAGTCGCGTTCGATGCGACAGATTTGTTTATCGTCTTGATTTGTCTTCAAATAGAAACTACTAGTAGTAGTTAAGATTTTCTTTTTCATATATGTATTTTTGCATATAGCTTGCAGGTTCGAGGTGCGTAGTACATACTACAGGCTCATTTGTAAAAAAGAAAATTCTATTTAATAATGCAAATCTTCAACATTATGGAACTACCAATTCAGGTCATATATGCAATTATGCATGCTTTATCAAGAGAGAAATGGAGAAGTATTTTCAGTAATTTTATATTATAAAAACAGAGGTATTTTCAGTATGTCACAAAAAAGAGTAGAGTAGTATATATAGTCAAGAAAAGCTTGCGTTTGCCATCAAAATTACGTAAAGCTTGGCTTAGTTGAAACCAACTTCTGCATGTATTGTCGCTTGCATTTCCCTTTCAGGATCCCCATTGTCAACTGAAGTAAGTTCACCACAAAAAACAATAGGAAATGCACAAGATTTCAGTACTTCACCATCAACCACAAGTAGAGGATCATATCAAAGATCTTAGAGATTTTCTTTTTCTGCAAATATCCGGGTTGTGTTGCCTCATGACAAAATCAAACTGATCCAGAAAGGCAAGAAATGTCCATTTCATTCACCTCAGACCATGAAGCAGCTTGTCCCTCTCCAAGATCTCATTTTCTTTTCTTGATAGCCAGCTAGCTCTAGGTACAGCCTTATGGCCAACTGCCGAGAGTGAAAGGTATATGGCCATATATATCTGAACCTGAAGCCTGAAGGTGAAGTGGAGAAAGGTGTGGACGATGATCTTGTCAAGCTTTGATGATGGCTTAAATCGGTTGGAGTCTTCAATGCTGAGCAGTTGCAGACAAGAGGACATGCATGCATGTATGTATATATTCAGCATCAATGTACATTTCAGGGGCCAAGAAGAATGACATGTAACCATGAATTTAAGGTTTGAAATGGACATGCCAATGCCTTGAGCTTCTGATGAAAGTTCAGGTCCCTTCTGAATATATATATACATAACAGCTGGATCAAAGTGTACTAATATGTTGAAAAAAGCGCAAGCACAGTGCCCATCAGATGATCAAATGGCATTGTTCCCTTGAAGTACAAAACAAGTTTTATTTGTTTTTTGTTCTGAAGATTAGAAATCAAGATCAAATGACGCAGGGAAAGAGATTGAGCAAAAGATAAAAATACTTTTTTGACAATATGAACTTGTTTTGTTTCCATTATAACCAATCTTCCAACATTTCTACCACACCATGATAAGCTTCTACAGCTTCAGAACATAGCCCTGAAATCAATGTGCAACCAACTCCATCTTGACGCATGCCTGCGTCTGCATGTATCGCGACCTGAAACTAACTGATGAGATGGGCCAACATGACTGGCCAAGGGTGGCGCCTTCTCAGAACTTCTCTGCATCGGCATGCATTCTACAGCATACCTGAACATAACAATCATCGTCTACAATGTGAAACCGGCCGGGCTCCTTTAATCCAAAGGGTGTTGCACTATTGCAGTGTCAGATGAGAACTAATATAGTGGCCCTTGTTTGGGAGAATATATGGCAGCTATACCTTATTCTAGAATCTTCAGTTTTTCTAAACAGTCAGATTATAAGAATCTATAGTCGTTGAATTTAGAAAATAAACTAGAAACCAAAAGCTAGAAAATCTAACTTCTCTAGAATCTCGCCAGCTATTTGTTAGACTCTCCCAAAGGGGGCCAGTGATATACTGGTTCAGAGCTCATGTGGCAAACTGATCCTTAGTTCAAATATGAGGAATTAATTAACAAGATGAAGCTGTTTCATATAAATCATAACAGAAGGGAACAGCATGGAGTTCAAAATCAGAGATTAAGGGTGCAATTTGCAGCAGTAACCACTTTCAGATTTGTTCAGATTAGTTCTCTAGTAGACAAGTGGCCATGCTCAATGATCAGATATTCGTAGAGTTGTCCTGAAGAGACAACTGCACGTTTGACCCTGGAGTACTACTACCTGTACTATTGTACTATTGCTGTACATACTTAGGTGATGGCCAAGTACTGTTTACACAACTAACTACAGAGATTGTACGCAGTTTATGGGATGGTATTAGTTGCAATGTGAAGTAGTATCACTGATCAACACTGACCACAAATCAGAGGGTACACTGGTACGCCAACAAACGAAATAAATGACGATCAAGTACAATTATGTGCTACTTGCAAAATGCAGAAGTTAGCTCTTAACACTGTAAATGACAGGGCTAAAGATTAAAGATGGCAACTCCATTGATGGAGGGAGCAGTATAAAAGGTATCAAGAACAGAGGGAGTTTACCTAGAATAAAAATAAATTAAGTACAAGAAAAATAAATCAAGTGCAATCAGATAATGATCTCTGACAAGTGACAGCTATGGGATGTATCAGATATTCAGAGATAAACCAGTGAGTGAAAAGTACTCAATCAACAAAAATTTCCACAGAAGATGTATCAACAATAAATTGTATATTGAAATAAAGGTTAAAAAAACGTGGATCTGAACTTAACTTGCCATCACAATTTCAGTAATTACTTAATTGATCAATTTTAGGTCATGGTGATGAAACGATGAGCTAATCAGTGATTTTTACCAGTGTGACTTATATCTTTTGCCGAATGATAGTCTCCTTACCTGTCAACTCATCAGTGACTGCCAATTGGAGTATTAGTGAGGAAAGCTTCTCTTTTCTCAGTGTATATAGAACGTATGCCATTCGGTTGGAGATAAACACGAGTATTTACATTAGAAAGAAGTCTATTTTATAACAACAAAACTTTTATAAAAATCAACTATAAACTCAAAAATCAGACGCTAAGCAATCATGAGATTTATTAAACTTGCTTCAATTTAGACCAAACTTTATGTAGGTCCCAAACACTCCACAATACTCATGAGAATTTATTCTAGAATACATTAAGTATTTATTAATTAGCTTTAAAATTTTTAAATGGTTCCAACCTTGCTCTATAACACCAAGTAGTCAGTGACGTATCACCAAAAGCCACTCTAGATTAAAACCAACGTTGAAAAAAAATTGAATTTTTGATAGATTGAATAGTTTCTGATTTTGATGTTTACGATTATAAAATTCTTCTCCCTTTATAGTATTGAATAAAATCTTCTAGATTGAAGTAGGTACAAATTAAGATATGTTGATGCAAGTGAAGTCATCAATTTGAAATACGATGGTTTATGAGAGATATGATAAGATCTTTGCACTTATACACGAATTTTATATATGCATTAGTATATTTTCTGGATATAATACACACACTTCTGGGACCTGTACGTGCGACCCATTGTGACGTATTAATTGTTGTATTAATTCCATACGAAAAGATGCATATGCTTGGATGAAGAAAAATCAATACAATTCAAGTGTATGAACGAATTGATGCATGTGTGATCGACAAAATTCTAACTCTATTCGATCTGCTTTAGAAGTGTGAGCACATGTAGTAATATATATAAACCATTGTCTGAATTTCTACAAATAAATAATTTTCAAAGTGATCCTGAATCACACACCTATATAGCTGAAGATCGCGAGAAGATACCAGTCTATTCGTGGATTGCTGATGGCCACATTTGCACAAGGTTCTTGATCAATAATCTTTGACATCTCGCAAAATCTTGCCACCTTTTCACTCACATAGAAAAGAAGCCTCTGTTTCAGAAGAAAAATAGTTCAGAGCACACGCTTCATTCAGAAAGATAAGGTGTTTTTAATTTATTGACATATAAAGCTTGCAGGGCTTCATGTGAAGTTGACGGGGCTTTTCCATATATACATGTGATTATTACCACACACAACGTTTCGTCTCAATCTTCCAAAACTCAAACGTTGAAAGGATAGACAAGTCGTTCCCTACTCTAGTAGATACTAGATAACATTACTTCTTACTTTGTTAGCGTCATCACCTCTTTAGCATGTCATTTGCAAAGCTGGAATGCGTGTTAATCTAAACAATACCCTTTTTTTTCGAGAAAACAAGTACTACTATGATGCATTCAACTTGATAAAGCTTCAGCCATCTGCGCCCAGTTTGATTGTTCTGAATAGATGATAGATTATTTGTTCTTTAATATTTGAGAATACAAACAAATGAATTCCCTACTTGTTTTAAGGAAGTATTCTAAGCAATTAGAAGATTGAAAAACGTGCCTGCAATAATCTAGTATAAGCTATAAGAGGAAATGAACCAGGTGGTATACGTGAGATTGGCCAAAAACAGGCCAAAGGACTCCTTCAAAACGCAGAAAATTTCGTTACAAATATTGTACAATTTTCACAAGAATCAGCTCAGTTCCATAGGAAATTTCAAAAAAAATCCCACATTGTAGAGGAGGAATTAGTAAAATCCTTTTGTTCAGCAAAATTTTCTCAAAAAAAAGTTCTTTAGCAGAATCAAGAGTTAAGGCACCGTTCTTAAGAGTTTCTTGGCTTAGGCTGGTTCTTCGTTTACGATGAGCACGTTATCCAAACCGCTAATCGGTGTATTTTTTTCAAAAACTTTTTATATGAAAGTTTCTCTAAAAAAATCAAACAAATCTATTTTTTAAGTTTATAATGATTAATATTTAATTAATCATTATCTAACAAAATATTCTGTTTTATGTAGTGGAATGTGCTCATGGCTTATGCTTATTGTCTCGTTTTTCGTTAACATGTTTTCTCGAAATACGAAACAGTGTGTTTTTTTATAAAATTTTTCTATAGGAAAGTATCTTAAAAAATTAAATAGATCTATTTTTTAAGTTTATAATAATTAATATTTAATTAATTATATGCTAATAGCGTTTTTTATTTTCCTTACGGTTTATAAGCCCGGATAAACAAACACAACCGAACACCAGTAAACTGGATAAGCACGTTAGAACGGAACCTAGTCTTCAAGACCAGCCATGGTCGGTTGGCCACACAAACCGCTTTTTTTTTCTCGGAGGTGGACTCAGCAGCGCACGTACGTATGCACGAGGCTGCGCACGTATGCGTCATGTGGCAGAGGAAGAAGACACCAAACTAACCATGGAAGCAAAAGCTCCTAACCTTTTGGTGATTTGGCGCCCTCTCTCTCTCTCTCCCCTTCTTTTTGTGAAGCCACCTCCCACGTTTTTCCGTCTCCTTAACTACTTCTCTCCTTCCTCCCTCCCTCCCTTCCTCTCCATCACAATTCACAACAGTGGTTAAGCACAGAGAGGAGAGTCTGACAGCAGCAGGATTCAGCATTCGAGGTCAGAGCTGCCGTGAGAGAGAGGGCAAGAGAGCAGGATAAAGGCCGCGTTTTTTTTTACTTCGTTTCCGGCGGCGTGCGTACGGCGGGGAGCGGTGGAGAGATGGATGTGGAGGGTGGTGGTGCGCCGGCGCCGCCCAGGTGGAGGAGTTCTTGGGTAAGCTTGGTTCTTGGTTGGTTCTTAATTTGCTCTTTCAGTTCTGTTTGATTTGGTTGCTTTGGTGCATTTTCTTTGCTAGTATTTTGCATGTTACTGCGGATTCTGGGATGAGTTCTTTGGGTGCCATGCCATCTCGATTCTCGAGTTCCTCAGGGTTAGATTATGTTGATTTGCTGCATTTCTTTCTGAAAAGACTTAAATTTTTTTGAATTCTATATGGTGCTCGAATTTTGCTACAATCTATTTTCTGCCCCCAGTAAGTAGCGAGAGAGAGAAAGAGCTCTGAAGCTAAGTTTGTACTAGCATCGCAATTCTTCAGTTCTTAATTTAGGTGGTAAAGTTAGCTGCTTCCTGCTTGTTAGGACTTGGAAAGAGTATCCTCAAGGTTAATTTCAATTTTGCATTGGTTGTAGAATGATATGTTGTGCTTTCTGAATCTGATAAGGAGAGTCCATGACTTGAGGAATCCAAAGATTCCATAGACGAAATGGTGCCAAGAAATCTTTATAAAGCACTTTATTTTTGCTCTTGGGTCACCCTGTTAATGCCGTCCATTTCTTATATAGTACATGATTTGCTTACCGTAGCCATCAGGTCACTTCTGATGGTCAGATTGGACATTTCCTTTCAACTTACTACTAATACTACAGAGTTTCATACTTTTCTGTTTGCTTTGAATGCTATCTTTTTGCCTATTTGAAGTTCCTCCTTCTAGATCTTCCCTTTTGTCTTATGTTTGAATCAAGTACTTACCCAGTATATTCAAAGTTGTTTAAGTTGATACTACTGATTACCTCACCAAATGGTCACAGACATGAAAGCATGACACGGTCTGTGTTTGTCAGGGATGGCAGAAAGGAACACTTCTACTAGCATATCAAAGCTTTGGAGTTGTGTATGGTGATCTCTGCATCTCACCTGTGTACGTGTACAAGAACACCTTCTCCGGAAAGTTGCGTCTTCATGAGGATGAAGAGATCCTTGGGGTATTATCTCTGGTCTTCTGGAGCCTTACTCTTATACCTCTCTTCAAATACATCATCCTTGTTCTAGGAGCAGATGACAATGGAGAAGGTGATTTTCAGAGTCCGCGTATTTTTCGTCAAATTAATCATTTCAATGTGCAATATTTAATGGGCTATTTCGTCTTGCAATGTGCCATTTATGCAGGTGGCACATTTGCTTTGTACTCATTGTTGTGTAGGAACTCCAAGATGGGCCTTCTGAACAACATGCATGCCAACCATGGCTCTCTGTCAGCATACAACAAGGAGGAGCCTTGTAAGGAATCGAGGAACAGCATGCTCATCAAATCATTCTTCGAGAAGCATTATTCGCTTCGTGTTATGCTGCTGCTGTTTGTTCTGATGGGTACTAGCATGGTTATTGGGGATGGTGTCTTGACCCCAACAATGTCAGGTACTGAACTCTGAAAGCCTGAAACTGAAACTGAAACTTTGTGGAAGTTGTATGCTCAAAGCACAAATTTCGCTGCTTGGTCATTTTTATTGTATTTTTAGACAATGGAAGCGTTTTATAAACTGACAAAATTCTACAAACATCTCTACAGAAACGATTCTCGATTAGTTGGGAATCAACCGTATTTACCAATTTAACTATTTAGTGACAATTGCAATACGACGTTGAAAGAAATTAGAAAAATCAAATTTTATATTTAGCTAGAATCGGAAACGGTACCACTTTTACATAAACTATGCTCGGTCGATCGGGAATTTCCATCACCGTTTTCGTCCCTAGAAATGTATATGCTAGAGTAAGGAACTTTGATTTTTTTTAAAAGAAAACAAAGAGTAAGGAGTTCTTGGGGAACATTTAAATTGCTTAAGATCACCATGTTTTGCTTGTGACTGACGAGGTGGCATGTTCCTTTCTGCAGTGTTGGCAGCAGTTTCTGGGCTCAGAATCAAGTTTCCAGAACTACATGAAAGTAAGCAGCTCATATATTGGCTTGTCTCATAAAGGTTTACTGGTTACTCCTCTTAGCAGCACACATTTAAGTTACTCTTATTTTCAACCTATTTTCTCCTTAATGTCCATTTGCACCAGAAAATACAGCTGATCTGCTCCTGTTGTACTTCCATTGCAGATTACACTGTGCTCCTTGCTTGTGTCGTTTTAATTGGGCTTTTTGCACTGCAACACTATGGAACACGCCGTGTCGGATTCCTATTTGCACCAATCTTGATTTCCTGGCTCACTTGCATTGGTGGGATTGGCATATATAACATCATAAAATGGAACCCTAGTGTCATCCGTGCTCTGTCTCCGTATTACATATGCATTTTCTTCAGAAAGGCTGGAAAGGATGGCTGGAGCTCACTAGGAGGAATTGTTCTTTGCCTTACAGGTTCACATATTTTTATCCTTTAGTTTTTGGCTTATCACTTGTTCCCACTGTAACATGCTTAATTATAGCTATAGATTTTCAGGTGCTGAAGCAATGTTTGCTGATCTAGGTCATTTCTCAAAGCTTTCACTGAGGGTAATTAATGTGTTTTATTAGTGGTGATAGTTCAGTTTTGGTAGCTGGAAGAGTCATTTTTCCAGTAAGAATTAGGGAGGAGATCTTTACATTTATTTATTTTTTGCCATGGCAGCTTGGATTCACAATTGTTGTATATCCTTGCTTAGTTCTGGCTTACATGGGTGAGGCTGCCTATCTGTCCAAACATAGGGAGGATCTCCAAAGTAGCTTTTACAAAGCTCTGCCAGGTGAGGTGTTAATTCTTTTGCCAGATTGCTTCAGGTTTTTCACTGTTTTTTTTCTCCATCATCTTTTCCAATAGCAAGTACATCGATTATTGTAACATTACATTTATCAGTCACTTCAGAGTTTAGTATAACCATTTTTGCATGGAGTGTTGGATGTTAATAACAGTAAATTTTTTAATGGCCCATGTAATGCTTTAACTTAAAAACTGAGAAAATCTGGCCCGGCCCAGTTATTCCCCAAAGGTGCTACGCTTTGCTTGGGCAGAGTATTTTGGCCCAAAATAAACCAAGCTCAGCACAAAACAAATTCTTTTAAGGAATTCCTTATTTTAATTTCACACTGCAAATTCAGCGTGAGGTCTGGCCTGAAACAGAAGGCTGGACAGACCTTACTGAGCTAGGATCGGGCCGGAAATTTCGGCCTGATTCCAATTTCTGTCGATACTATTGGAATATAATGAATTACCTTTTTTTTTCTCGTGAGCTTAAACTTTAGAGTTAAATTGGTCAGTACATACAACTTAAAATACGTAGTTCCACCTGTTAAAAGGAGTTGCATATCATTCTTGTATAACTCACTTTCCCTTCTAGATCTTTGGCTTTCTATTAATTGTTTTGCCAAAAACAAGTACCCTAAAAAGGCACTACAAGAAGAATGTGTGAATTTGTTTCGAAAAGGCACATGGACCTTTGAAGGCCCGTGTCTATGGAATTATAAATTGGTTGCATAATTTATAGCAACTACCTCCATAAAATTGAATGTTACATCGGCTAATGATATATTGGAGGTGCAGCATTTGGTGATCCCCCAATGTTGACAGGTCGAACGTATTGTCATTTGTGCCGGAACATTGGTGTTTATCATAGTACATATATATCGTTATGTGATAGAGCCATTAGACTCTAATATTAAGCATGTGGCGGAACATTAATTACAGTAAAAAAATTAGAAACATGCTATTAGGACATGTTCAAATATAGAGTTCTCTATAGGCTCTTACGTGATACACATGTATTTAAAAACTATGCTCTTACAACAGTTGAGACAACAAATGCTTTTACTATTAACATAAGAAATAATTTTTATATTACTATTCTTTCCTTTTTTCCACCCTTATGCAGTCAAGTTTCCATTTTGTAGAGGCTAAGAGTCGATATTGAGCTATTGTTAACCATAGTAATGATGTTTTGTTTCTTCTTTTTCTCTCTCTTTTATGTTAGCAAATATTTCTAAATAGCAAGGCTAAAAGTCCCCTATTAATGACCATTGTACATGCCCTTAGACCCGTGATAGGATCTTATGGTGTGATGACATGGTCACTGATATGTGGGCCTATGGTATATATCAATGACGATACCACGGTGTGCGCAGTTAACGTTAAGAACTGATTCCTATTAATGGACCCCAACATTAAGCACTAATTTTTTTGGCCAGATTTTTTTTGAGCTTTGAGAAACTAATATAAATACAAAGAGAACTGATTTAGAACCAAGCATGCATTTTTTTCGACGATAAACACATACTCCCTCCGTCCAAAATGTAGTTATTTTTGGAGTTTAAATTTGTCTCAAAATATAAGTTATTTCTATAGGTGGCCAAACAGACCTCCTGGGCCAGCATAGCCTAAGACCTGGTCTGACACAACCCGTTAAGGCACGGCTCCTATAGCGGACAGTGCCATGCTAGCCCACGTGCCGAGGCCTCGGCCCAGGCACGATGTCACATCTTAAACTGACCTTCCGTGAAGTACGAGTTCGGATCGTGCAATCAACCTACAAACCTGTACCAGTCTCAAGAATATAGTACTGGCACAACAGGCGATGGAACCATCATGGCACAACTTATCTTTATTGATAGACATAGTCTTATATTCAAGTTGGAACTGCGGACATACCCTAAGTTCACAACGATACATTAGCAAAAGAGCGGAAAGCGGAAACTAGCCCAAAGCCACAAGCACGACTCGGGAACTAAGCTGAAACCCTAAAACTCCTCAAAGCCAGCCTGCTCTTAGAAGAACTCCTCGTCAGTTGGATCCAGCTCGTCTTCTAGCATTGGGAGGGAGATAGATACATATATATAGAGCAAGGATGAGTACTAACGTACTCAACAAGTCATGGGAACTTAGGTGGTTAATGCAAGCTTCAAGGATGGCTAGCTATTTTACAATTCGTTTCATTGAATTTCTTTCAGAATAGACTAAGTGTGTGCTTCTCAACAACAGGGCGAGGTGCGGTCTCGCCCGAATTGGAGTGATTTGTATCAATCTTTGAATTGGCACAACTCTCAAGAGTTGGCCTCGGGGATCCAGCTTCCCAGCTGATCCAGCATCATCGGGCCCATAGCCCGGCTGTCCTCGACAGCATCATACCATTTCCGAAATCGGATTCCTAATCCGCAAACATCCTTCACAAACATTTATCAAACAAAACTACGCTAAGGAATTACCTCACATCCGCCCATGACCGCGGGTACAGCTGTTCAAACAGTTTAAACATCTGCAGAGGGGGTACACTTTACCCACACGACGCGACTTACCCTATCGCCCAGCTCACAACTGAATGAACATGATTGGCGACTAGGGGTTTTCGCGACAAGGCGTTTCCGGAGTCCACCCAGGTTACCCCATGCCAACTGGAGGGGTCCACGACCAATCACAGGGTAGGTTCTTGACCATGCTGTACCAGGAACCCAGGAGGCAACCCCGACGCCCTTCCACACGATCCACAGTCCATTGGCACGCAAGGCGTCCCTAGGCGACTCGTTACTCCACCAGGAGTTGTCTCATATCACTCATGTGGTTGTACTGTTGTATGTTTGGATGAAATTCTAAAGGGATCGGTCTTTAGCTGCAGTGCGGGAGACTCGTCCCATTGGTATGATCACCGCACCACGGTTTTCGCAATTCGTTTTATTTTTAAGGCACCGACCCAGGTGTCGGATTTTTCAATATTTCGTAAACCCAATTTTACCCATCGTAGACATTTTTAAATTTGATAGGCGATCACCGGTACCACGCCCGTCGGCACAGATACCGGGATCTGTCAAGGGAGGTGACAAGGATGTTTAAGGGAATCGCAATCAATTAAGGAAGTCATGCAGCAATTGGGTCAGTGGCCCGTCGGTCGTCTCGCAACCGTGGCCGAGAAATTATAACAGTGTAACCTAGTTTATGCGATTTGGCAATTAAAATAATTAGTTCCGTAATTATGGGTTCGAGATGATCAAAGGTGACTTGCCTTGCTCAAGGCCTGCAGCTTCGTCTTCGAAATCCGCATCCTGAGGTTCCTCGGGTTCCGAAACTACACGTGTTACCAAGAAAAACAATAAAAAGACTAGTATAATAGCCCTATTACAGGTTTCTAAAGGTGCCATGGGAATGGTCTCATTTTTAGAAAATTTTTGGAACTAGAACGCAGTCAATCGGACGAACGGAGGAAAAGATATGAATTTTGGAGGGTTTGGGCATTTTTTAGTGTATTGAAAAAAGGAATTAAAATTGATTTTCTCTGATTTCCAGCTTCTGGGCCACAGCTAGGCGGGGCCCAGCTGCCAGTCCGGAACAGGCGTGCGCAAGTAGGGACGTGGGCCGGCCTAGAGCGCAGAGGCCCAGTCGGCTTCGGGGTATGGGAAAAGAAACGGGGCGTGCGGGCCAAACGGGGGCAATGGTGCGGGCGGTTTTGTCTGGTGGATCCCAGCCGGCATGCGGGACCTATTGTTAGCCCAAGGGTTCACGAAGGAACGAGTTTACCAAAGGGAATGAAAGGGAGGATGATGGACGGGAAGCACTAGGGAGGTGCGCGGTACGCCGGATCAGGGCGGGCCCATGCGTAGTCGCCGAACTCCTGTGAACCGCGCGTGCGCGAGCCCACGGAGAGGCGCTCTTGGCTCATAGCCCGCGCGACAAAGGTAGACGAAGAACAGTGTATGAATCTGATGGCTCACGGCAACACGGCTCACTGGGGTGGTGTCGCGAGGGAAGGAACGGTGGCGAGGGCACCGGAGCGACGCGGAGGGCAAGGGGGATCGAGCTAACGGCTCGGATTCGCTGGGATTCGATCGCTTGGGGGGAATTTTGGCGGTGTCCTGTGGCGGAGTGAATTTGGGAACTTCGTCGGCGGAGAGTCGTGGCCCCATTCGGTGCTCCAAGCAGTTCCCCAAGGTCTCTGGTTGGGCTTCCCCTACGTTGTGGTTAGGGGTGAAAACGGGTCGGGTATTTCCCGCCTGTCCGCCCGACCATTTTAATATGGGACATTTTCGAGTCAACAATTCGGGTATTCAGTTGCTTACGCGGATATCGGATTCGAATTTGAGTATTTTATGGTGGATACGAGATCGGGTTCAGGAGGACACTATCCGGCGGATACAGAGTATTCGGTGCATTATGCGGATAATATTCGGTAAAGTATCCCCATATAACCCAGATAGCATAGCCCAAAAAATGGCCCATGTCTCCAAGGCCCAGGACGGCACGGCAGCACTCCAGGCTCCAGGAGTCCATAGGGGCGACCGAACCCTAGTCGCCATCGGCTTCGGTCCTACAGGCAGAGGCGCAGGAGACAGGCTCGGAGCGCCACGGCCGCCGGCACGCTCGTCACACAGCCGCCAGGCCCGTCGGCCGTCGCCTCGCTGCCGTCCACCACGGCCGCGGTGCCCATCACCCCGTCGCCATCGCAAGACGCGAGTAGCCGCGCTGCTGCCGCGGCGCCTATCGCCCCGCCGCCGTCACCCGACGCGAGCGGCCGTGGCCCGCGACGTCCCTCGCACGGCGCTGTCACCTGTCGCACCACCCCTCGCACGTCGTCGTCGCCCGACGCGAGCAGCCGCGGCTGGCAGCACCCCGCGCACGCTGTCGTCGCCCGTTGCACTGCCGCTTGCGAGGAGAAAAGTTCATTCAACTGAAGGTTCTTTGCATCCTCAACACCAACAAATATTCCACTGTCCTCACTCTGAAGAGTATCGTTACTTTGGGATTGTTCTTCAGCTATCTGCATTGTACTTGGTACTTGTTACTTTGAGTTGATATCCGCATAAATATGGAATTGTTGAATGGCTATTGTCTATGTGGTATAAATATTTGCCTCTGTCGCTTATATGGAAATATGGAATTGTTGAATGACTATTGTCTATGTAGTATATCTAGTTATTGTTTTAACTTGGTATCCGCATAAATATTCGTAACCGATAGTGTACGTATCCGTTTTGGTACATATTCGTTATGTATTTATGCCTGATATTACCCGTGCTTGTATTCGTATTTGACATTATCCGTGTCTGATCCGATTCCGATTACAAAATATGGGTTAGGATATGGGAAGGACGAGATCCGACCTAACCCAACCCGTTTTCACCCCTAGTCGTGGTCGACGGTGTTGACGCTAGACGGCGGCCGACGGCAGGCAGGGCCGCGGCGCGGCGAGGCTCGTGACGGAACGGTTGGGGGGCATACAAACATGCGGAGGCGAGCTGATGAGCTAGCTAGCACCTAGGGGAAGAGCAGAGACGGGAGAGGGGAGGAGGTCCGGTACCGAGACGGCGGTTCGCTGTGAAGGATGGCCGGCGGCACGAACGTAATCGTTCGTGCCTTGGCAGGAACGGGCGAAGAAGAGGGGGGGTCCGGCAGCGGCGACGGTGGCGGCGGCGGTGGTCTTTGAGCGCGGCAGTAAGGTCGAAGGGGCACTGGAAGCCTCCCGGCAGTGTGGCGTCGGAGGTGATTTGGAAGGGAAGACAGAGGAGATGGCGACGCCCATTTTATAGCCATCCGGGAAGGGGCTCGATGCGGGGCTACGGGAGGGATTTCCCCTCGACGACGACCTCGCTGGCATGGTCAAGAAAGCGGGGTCGCGGATTGGCATGGTGGCGTCATCGTAGCGTAGTGGGGAGAGAAAAAGCAAAAGTGGCCGAACGGCTCTCGGCACAAACGGGAGGGAGAGGAGAAAAAGCAAAGGCTTTGGAGCGGTGAGACTGAGGGAGCTTGTAGAAGGGGCGTCTATCGCTTGGCGGCTAGCGGCGGACCACCGTGACGCAGAATGATGACGGTGTAAAGCAGCGAGGCGGCGGTAGGCAGGGACACGGCGATCGTCGGTGCAGTGGGGGTGACGGTGGTGTCCTCCTGGTTGGCCCTGGCTAGGCGAGCAGGCGGGAATGGCGAGGGAACCAGGGCGCGGGGGTTTGAAATTTCGGCAGCGCTCGGCGAGTGAGAGAGAGAGAAAAAGGAGAGCCGAGCGGGGAAGATGAACAGGGCGCCTTCTCCGCGCGCGCGAGACCTCGACGCGTGGGGTATAGGTGTCGGCACCCGGGAACGGCGAGTTCGGTTCAGGCCGGGGAAAAAGGATCGCACAGTAACAGGCCAAGGAGATTCGGCCCGGGTAAATAGGGAGCTTTCTCCATTTTCCATATTCAAGGAGATAAATTCTTTTGGGTTATTTGGAGGACTAAAAGAGGAATTGGATTTTATATTTTTGTGAATTATTTGAAGGAAAGGAGAATAAATTCTCAAGGGCTGATTGGGAAATTTTTCGAGGGCGCCGGTGTATATTTTCGGAACTGGTTCTTAGGAGAAGAGAGGATCGCGGGTTGCGAGATTCGGTCCAATAGGAGGAAAACGAGATCACGGCACACGGCACAACGACAAAAGAAAACTCGATTTTCGCAATTACGGTTTTTATTAATTTAGTTTTACGCCTAAACGCTAGGGCGTTACACACGACCCATCAAGGTGCCTGGATATGCCGTGCAGGCACAGGCTCGAATCGGCACGTGGGCCAGCCACTGGCCTATTAGCACATTCGGCCCATAAAATTTGAAAATGTGAGGCGGGAAAAGAAAAAAGTGAAAAATAGAAATCTGAAGGAAAAATATTAGGGAAAATTAGGAAAAATAGGGGGAAATAGAAAATTTATGAAAAAAATGATGGGCCGACCGATCGTGCCCGTGCTTGGGCCTTGCCGTGCCATGCCAGGTTGGCCCACGGGCTGGGACGCCGATCCAAGCATAGCACGGCCAAACGGGCCATACCGGTACGGCCCACTGCTTTTCATTCCCGGCTGGCCTGGTACAGTTACTATAGCACCGTGCCTGGGCTGGCCCGTTAAGGCACAACCCATCTAGCCACCACTAGCTATTTCTCCACTTGCCTTCTTATCTCAACAAATCACAATCATCCTCCATTTAATTTCTTCAACTAATTTCACTCCTCGACCAATCACAACCTTCCATCATTCAAATCCAACCACTTTTTTAGTCCCGTGAAAATCTCCAGAAATATTTACATTTTAGGACGGAGGAAGCAGTATTTATATCCTCTTTCATTAAGAAAAAGAATCAAAGTCATGTCTCAGTATGAGTAGATTTCAAGAGAATGTAATTCAAACCTAAGAGCAAGGCCAACCGAACTCTCAAACCAGGCCTCATCTCAAATTTAGGAGTTTGTGGGCTAAAAATCGTCTCCAACCGAAATCCTAACCGGACTCTCATCTGGAGAGGGCCCTCATCCGGGGGGAGGCAACCCCCCAGATGTAGGAGGCCCTCATCTCCCAACCGACAATAGCACAGCGAACCACCCCGCCTCCAGCCTCTCTCGCGCAGGCATGCCGCCACCCTCCCGGGCCCTCTCTCGACCCCCTCCGTCGGCTTCTCTCGGCTGAGTGGAGGCGCACCGTCGTCCCCCCCTGCCCCCTCCCCCCCCCCCCCCGCCACGGGCTTCTCCACCCCCTATAGCCTCTCTTGCGCAGGCGCACACGCACGCGCGACCCTCGCTGTTGGCTTCTCTCGGCCAAGCGCAGGCGTGCTGCCGCACCACCCCCCTACCGACCTCCTCCGCCGGCTTCTCTAGGCCAAGTGTAGGTGCGCCACTATCCCCCTCCCTCCCCGTCCCCTTCCTCTTTCCCCCGGCCACCGACGTCTCCCCGCCAGCGTCGCCCCCCCTCTCCCCCCCCTGCCTCGCCCTCCGCAGAAGCTCTCTCTCGCCCAGGCACAGGCGCAGCGCCCCCCGCCGACAGCACCCCCAGTGTGCGAAGTGAAATATAAGGAGTCGGTTGGAGTGCACAGTGAAATAGGAAATTGAATATGGATAAGAGAGCCCCTATTCTAATCAATAGGAGATCAAATTTGAGAGCTTCATTAAAATTGCTCTAAGAGCTAAATAGAACTACGAATATGCTCTATGTATGATGTCCTAGGTGCTGACACCGACGATAAAAAGCGACAAACCATCAGTAATCGAAGACCGTTCGATGAATCGGTGAACATAAGGACTCACTCTTGGAGAGTAGCTTATCTTGGAGAGACAGGCGAGCCTTCAGCAAGTCGAATCATCAGCTAAGTAACAGCTGAACTCCCACCGTTTTTCTCCTTTTTTGGATTTCTTTTTTGGCTCTCTCGTATTGCGACACGTACTTTTTGTCTGGTCCTGCCTCGTCAGGCGCAGCCTGCTTATGTACTGTGCCCTTGTGTCCGGTTTGGTCTACGTATTGTCCCTGGTGTATCCCCTTCGTTATTTTGTGCTTTGCCCTCGTTTAGTACTTCCTATATTTTAAAATATAGCTATTTTTAGCTATGAATTTAGACAAGTACTTGTTTAGATTTGTTTAGATTCGTAGTCAGAAATAGATATATTTTAGAACGGACAGAGTACATCGTAATTGTGAACTAGTCTTTTTTTGTTTTGTCTTTTGTTCTGTCTTGTATTTGCTTTGGTACAATCAAAAGGCTATTCGACTATCGAGAGTATTTGCTTGAGAGACCCTAAAGGCCTAGTGTTCCCCTGTCTCCTGTGAGCTCATGAGGTAGGGATCATAAAGTTATACACGTAGTCCACAGGTCCCTCATGAACCTAGTATTAGGGTTTAAGCTAGAAAAATATATCCAATGCCCTTAAGCCATACTCCTTTGTTGAGGGGTTGTTGTACGCAATTTCCTTTTGTATCCTATAAATATAGGTATATAAGTACTGCTCCAGGGCATTGACTTCTGGGCTCTCCACCCCCAACTTTATTGTTTCGTTAGTTGACAACTCTAGAACATTGACAGCAAACACAAAGCAGATTAGTAGACATTCTAATATTTTTCAAGAAAACCTAGTAGTGCAACAATTATAGTGGACGCATATTTACTTTTCGATGCGCATATAAATTTTTTCTTGCTAATGTAATTGAAGTTAGGCACCTTGACATAATTTCCGGCTAGTATTTTTACATATGCATGTGTTTCCTTTTGCTACATGCAGACCGTGTATTTTGGCCAGTGTTGTTCATTGCAACCTTAGCCACAGCTGTTGGGAGCCAAGCGATCATCTCAGCAACATTTTCCATCGTAAGCCAGTGTAGGGCTCTGGGTTGTTTCCCGCGCATAAAGGTGGTGCACACATCAAGCCATGTCCATGGGCAAATCTACATCCCTGAGGTGAATTGGGTGCTCATGTTGCTATGCTTGGCCGTCACGATTGGATTCCGAGACACCGAGATGATCGGAAACGCCTATGGTAAGCACACCATCCACTTTTTTCGACAATAAAATTTAATACAACCTCTACATAAAAAACATATGTGTATAATACTTCGCTTGGTCATAAATCACGTCTAGAACAAGATTTGTTTTAATTTTTAAAACTTTAATCATCGATAATTTCAGTATTTCATAAATGCTTAATTTATTTAAAAAAAGGTTATGTAGATTTGTCTTGAAAAGTACATCTCATAAAGTTATTAGATTTTATAACTTATTATATTCTAATATAAAAATTAATGGTTAAAGTTTTAAAGTTTAACTAAATCATATCCTAAATATTAAATATCTGTGACTTCGTCAAATATTTGTGACCGTATAGAGTACAAATTTAGGTAACTGACAAGGAGTACACTCGTAGGTTGTAGCAACCAGCAGATGAACACCCATTTGTCTTAAATTTCAGGACTTGCTGTGATCTTGGTGATGTGTGCAACGACATGCCTCATGTTCCTCGTCATCACCACCGTGTGGAACCGCTCGGTGGTGTGGGCGGCGCTCTTCACCGTCGGCTTCGGCTCCGTCGAGCTCCTCTACCTGTCGGCGTGCCTCGCCAAGGTCCCCCATGGCGGCTGGCTGCCCCTCCTCCTGTCCCTCACCACGCTGCTGGTGATGTCCACGTGGCACTACGGCACGGCCAAGAAGCAGCAGTACGAGGTGCAGAACAAGGTGCGCCTGGACCACTTCCTCGGCCTCAGCTCCGGCATCGGCCTCGTCCGCGTCCCCGGCGTCGGCTTCGTCTACTCCAGCACCACCAACGGCGTGCCGCCCATGTTCGCGCACTTCGTCACCAACTTCCCGGCGTTCCACCGGGTGCTCATCTTCGTGTCGCTGCAGACGCTCACCGTGCCGAAGGTGTCGCCGGAGGAGCGGTTCTTGGTCGGGAGAATCGGCCCGCCGGCGAACCGGCTGTTCCGGTGCATCGTCCGGTACGGGTACAAGGAGGGCAGGTGGGACCACTTCAACTTCGAGAACCAGCTGCTGATGAAGGTCGTCGAGTTCCTCCGCCACCAGGACGGCTCCGAGCCGTCCACCTCCGGCGAGAACGAGATCATGTCGGTCATCCCCGCGACGTCGCCCTCCGGCGGCAGCCACCAGCACTTCGTCGTCGCCGCGACGACGAGCTCGTGCGAGATCGACGCCGGCGGCGACTTCTGCAGGAGGAAGGTACGGTTCGACGACGGCGAGGAGGAGGAGCCGCCGCCGGAGTGGGGGAAGGCGGAGGTGAAGGAGCTGATGGAGGAGAAGGAGGCCGGCGTGTCGTACATGATCGGGCACACGTGCGTGTTCGCGCACGAGTCGTCGTCGGCGGTCAAGAAGTTCGCCGTCAACGTCGTGTATGGCTTCCTCCGGCGCAACTCGCGGCGGCCAGCGGTGGTGCTCGGCATCCCCCACACCTCCCTCATCGAGGTCGGCATGGCGTATAGAGTATAGTACTCCATGCATCCATCCATCCATCGCTGAAGAGAGCGTCGTATATAGCTGTCATAGCCTCACTGTGTAGCTGGTAGCTGAAGAACAGAACACCTATAGCACCAAAAAAAAAAAATCAGATTATGAGAATAATGACACCTTAATTAGGCAATTAGCGTGCTACTAATTACTACTACTCTACCATCCAGGCCCGCTACTACTATGGGCCGTGATTAGCAGGTGGGCCGGAGGCCCGTCTGCTCCGTTCGATTGCCCTTTTTTCTCTCTTCTGAACAGGAAACAATTTTCCACAGAATCGTTGGCCCATGACATGATGCCACTTTGGTCACATGATCACATCGATCGATCACAGAATTCCACGGTCAAGTCGCTGCCGTTTTTGTCACCATTCCACCCGCAAGATCTCTTCGCATCCGGGATCGCTATCCCCAACAGTGACACACACACCCACTGCTACAGTGTAGCTGCTGCCTCCTGCTGCTGCTGGTGGCACAGTAGCAGTAGCATGGCCTGCTCTGCTGCTTCACCTCCACATACAATACAAGACCAGAAACACAGACAGTAGTTATATATCGTCGTCTTCAATTCCAACTTAACCCCTGCAGTGCAGTGCAGCCATGCTCTGCCATGTTCATGCAGCAACACAACCACGATCGATGGATCGACAGGTGAAGTACATGTACAGTGCCATGTGGTGGTGCATTGGATGCAACGTGTGCCATGCGAAAGCGAATTGAAGCAGGCAGCTAGACTGAAACAATTGTCCGAGAGCGCCTTGCGTTTTTTCTCGCTGGTCGGGCCTCGATTGGGCAATCGGACAGGCGTGCTTCAATGTGGCCTTTCACTTCCTGCACATGGCATGGCATTGTAGCAGCAGCAAGCATGCAGATCCTCATCGAACTGTTCAGCTCCTCCTGCTTCCATGCTCCGATGCCGCTAAATCTGCCGGTCTCTGCATGCATGTTTTTACATGTTTTGTTTAGTGTTCATCTAGCTCTGTGCCCAGCAAAATCTCCCACAATCTCTCAACTTTTCTGTATATATGCTGCATTTCTATACTTGTGCAAAATTTTGTCTTGGAGATTCAGAGAGCTAGCATGCATGCAGCTCGGAGCATGTGGCATTTCATTCATGTCTTCTTTTGAAAGATCAACTTTGCATTCATGTCGTGGAGAGCCTGTTGACCTGCACATCCTGCTGAATTTTCAAACACAAAATTGAGCTGTTGTGTTATTGAAACGGCATGTGTTATAGCATGGTAGTTTATATACTTGTAACAGAAAGAAATTATGAGCATAGTTGCATATAAAAACTCCAGCCTCCACTTTCAGTTTTCCGATGTGATACTGATATCCTTTCACATATGTTCAAACCTGGAAGAATTTAGCATGACCACTCCAATCTTAGCAAGCATTTAGCATGCACCGCTGCCAAATTTTTTAAAAAAAAATCAATCAGTCAAATTTGCAGATTAGGCAGCACATGCGAGTGCAGGGCTGCAGGCTAATTCATGTACGATGATGATTTACGCCGCCTTTGCTGACTCAAGTTTTCCTCCGGGACATGTGATTGACACAGATATAAATTGATTCCTGACACGATGAATGATTCCATTCCAAGGAGGAATTAATGTGATAATGGCAAGAATTAGTTGCTTTTAAGTACAAGTAAGCTGGTATTCTAAGCCTGTGTTTGGTTCGAGGGATGGGATAGATCTAAGATAGATTGAGATCATTTTTTAGAACGTTTGGTTTTGGGGATAGGTGGGATGGGATCACCCTAAAAAGGAATGTTTTTCTAAGATTTGGATTACACTTATACCTCAAAAACTAGCGGACCAATTCAACCCACTTCTCTCTCGTTGACATGTGGGTCACACCATTCTATCTCTCAAAAAACAGAACCATTCCATCCATCATGCCAAACAGATAGTTGTGATCCTTTCATTTCAAAAACAGAGATAAACCTAACCCATCTCACCTCGTCTCCAAACCAAAGGCATGCTAAATCTTCCAAGGTATCATCATCCCCGTGAGCTCAGCCACAGTGTGGCGCAGTTGTCAGCTGTACTGGCCAAGATTTCTGCACATGGGAGCTGCTACCTCCTGTCAATTGACGATCCATGCTCGTCCGGCCCACAGATTTCTTCGTTTTTGGTGGCAATATGGCGTCCTCATATGCAGATTTTCTTAGGCCAATTTTGTCTCTCTTTTTTTGTGTGGCTAATGAGCAAGAAACGAAAAAGATTTGATAGGGATATTTGATGACAGCTTAACTGATTATAATGCTCACTATGCATCTTCTGTTGGAAGGTATAGAAACATTTATTCCTTTCTTTGATTATTATTATTTTTGTTTTGCCAATGCACCAATTTCTGGGATCACAGTGAAGAACAAGCAACAAAAATGTAAAGCTTAACTGAGTGTGATTTTTTCGTGTCAATCTCTCTCACTATGGTGGTTGGTGAAAGGGGGCAAATGTGATGATAGTCTACAGAAGCACCATCATCCTGTCAAATTTCACTCATTTGTCAACTTGTTTTCCCTGAATTTGGCAGCCGGAACATTCACATTGAGACGTTGAAACCTCGATCAATTAGTGCATTATCATGCAATTCAGATTCTTCAGAAGATATTCAGACACCAAATACGGGTAATCTGATCAGCCTATCATCTCGTACGTGATGCATTCAGACAAACGCGAAACTCCGGAACGGATCAAACGAGGTCAGATTTTCCGGCTGCAATTCTCCTCTACTCCACTCTGCACCACGATCCAAAAACTCGGGTACAATACAAGTTGGTAAGAACAGTCAACCACACTGCTCTGAAGAAGACAAGCTGCCCCTGACGACGGCGATCAGCTTAGCACTGTGCCACACTGCCACTGCCCGGGATTCCCACCGCGATCGCCAAACGCATCGCCATCTTTGCTTCACCTGCAAGGCTCGGCGTTGCCGCCGAAGCCGCCGCTCTTCCCCGTCACCGTTCGCTGCTGGTGTTGTCGACGGCGAGCAGGCAACAATTCAGAAATCACAGCAAGATTGCTGTCTGCTCTGAGAATGGCTGATCTTGGAAATGTGGCACATGAAAATTAACCGAAGCAGCAAAAAAAATGCAGGGGAAAAATGCACGGCATTGCTGATTCCCTCAGATCTTGGAGCAAGTTCAACCATTTCACATGAGATTAGCCTTGCGGCTTACATGTATTGTGCCTCATATTCTGCATTACCACTAGCTAGAACAGCTAGAGCTAGATCTAGATGATGGAAGCCCAAATAGAGAAACAAGAAAAAAAAAATCCCCTAAAATTCCCACCAAACAGCAGGCGCTAAAAAATTTGAGCTGCAGGAGAAAATGCGGCGAAATCCCCGTCCTAACCCCCACCAACCCAACTGGAGGCGGAGTTAACCGTCCCTATGTACACACACCCACACAGGGGTAGGTCAGTAAAATGCCAGCAGCTAGCAATTGGCGCTGCGGCTGCCGCTACGGATTTACCGTTTTACCCTGGGGCAAATGACAACTATGCCCTCCATGGGTAAAGCGTAATTACCGCGAGCAACAAGGACAAAACGGGGAGAAGGGGGGAAGGGGTCTAGTAGTAGACCAGGCCGCCGTCGTCGTCGGTGGCGGAGTGGTGGTCGCCGGCGGCGGAGGAGATGCGGAGGAGTAGCTGGCGGAAGTCGGCGACGGGACAGGGGATGCGGAGGGCTCCCGGGTGGCCGTAGCCGTACTCCTGGGCGGCGCGCCGGAGCAGCGCCTCGAACGCCGGCTGGCCGAGGAGGTCCGTCCGCACCGCATAGCGCTCCACTGGCCCGCCCTCCTCGCCGACGCACACCGGCACGTGCCCCTCCGGCACGCGCGCGCCGCAGCCCAGCCGCCTCGCGCCGGAGAAGGAGGATGACGCGGACAACTTCGATGTCCCGTCCGGCCGGAGCGGCTGGTACGCACCGGCGGCGGCGGCGCAGGCGTCGGCCGCGGCCACGCGGGAGAGACGCCTGAGAAGACGCTTCATGCTAGCAGGCCTTGAGGCTTGGCAATGGCGGCGGCGGGTGGGTTGGTTCTTGGAGAGGCGGAGGTACAGTTGAGAGGACACAAGACGTTTGTACTGGGGTGGCCATGGCATGGCTCCTTATATAACGGAAGAGATGGGAGTTAGAGTTGCTAAAGTCTTTTTGTGATTATTTATTTTTCTCCCAGGGCCTTTGCAAATTCTTTTGTCCAGAATAGGTTGCGTTTATTTTGTCCTGCTGCTTTGGGGACACCTTCCAGTTTACCAGATGTTGCTACTTATAGGTTACGTATAAAACCCATAGATATTTAGTGTTATGCACACGTGAAAATTATTTTATATCAGTAAATTATTAACAAGTAAATGAATATATTCTGTTGTTGGATTTATATTGCATACAACCAATTGTTGACTTTATCCCTCTTAGGTGGTGTTCGGCACCACTTATCACAGTGGTTTAAATTCTCGTTTCCTGTGAGCATGCTTTCCAAACTGCTAATCGATGTGTTTTTTTAAAAGTTTTTGGTATGAAAGTATTTCTAAAAAATCAAATAGATCCATTTTTCAAGTTTTTAAAAATTAATACTTAATTAATCACGTACTAATGATGTTTTTGTTTTGCGTGTAGGTTATACGACAAAAAAATAAATCATATAGAACACCATCTTGGTTGTACTATCCCTGCTTCAAGCAATTAAATATACTAAGCGGTGATTTTTAGCAAGAATTTCGTATCAACGAGGGCTCCCCTACTGGTTTGATAGTGTATTTAACCTCTCAACACAAATCCAATCTTATTGCACTTAATGTTAGACTAAACTTGCTAATTCTGTCACTATGCACGCACCTGCTATGTTTACAAATGCACCGTGTCTACTAGAAATTTGCGGTTTTTGACCTATACGATTTTGTTTGAATTGGTCAAATTCAAAGAATTAAAAATATTTAAGAAAAATCGGTGATTTGTACAACTTGTGTTCCAACCTTTTCGAATTTGTAAACCCAGTAATGTGGATGAAGAAAAATAATGCCGATTGATACAAACACAGGGGATGATGAGCGTGTATGCGTAGCGAAACAGGTGGAAGGAACGTGGCGAGGGAGGTAGTACAAGTGCGCGTACCGTATGAGTACCCAGAAGGTACAAGCGGCAATAAGCCGGTGGGGGTGGGCCCGGCCGTGCCTTAACTAGCACCCGGTTTTTCTCCGGCCGGACCCCCGACCGACCGGTCGGTCTCGGGTCGGGTCGGGGACCGCTTCGCGTCATCCATGAGACCGTGCCCGGCCGCTTCCGTAGCCCCCGCTCGTACGGTGCGCGAGCGAGGAGGTGAGAGAATCGGTGGGGGACACTGCTACTGTGGGCCCCACCTACTGACCTGGCACATGGAAGAGAGAGAGAGAGTGGTAGAGAGAAGCCACCGCTTTGAGCACTTGCCTCTCCTTTTGGTCGGTAATGCCCACGACCAGTGATGAGTGAGTTCGTGCAAACTTTGTTGAACAGTATGTGGAGGTTAAAAAAACAAAACAAAATCCTAACTGTAATTTGGATAATCATCTTCATGTATTATTTTTATTTTATTTTAGTGCCTAACTGTGATTTGGATTAATCATGTGATGCGTGATTTCTATTTTATTTTAGTTATTTATATATTTGGATTTTGTCCCATTAGAGCTTTATGTATGTCGTTTTATTAGTAACTCACATGTCTACAAGCAGTTGATCGACTTTGTTCCAGCTGTGTTTCACTAAGAAGTTGAGCACACTACATGCTCTACTAGCTATACAAAGTCTGACGACCTTCAATTCTGTTCATGTGGACTAGCTTGTGTGGAGAAATCATGATGCATGCTTGATGAATGGAGGCCACTGTCTGTACGAATAGTGCGTGAAACAGCCTAGTGCCAGTGTAACACATCATCACACGCGTGCTCAATTAAGCAAAGCAAACCTAATTATACGTATCAGCAGCATATTCCCGCTAATCTTTTTGGTAATTGACTAAATGGTATTTATACTAGGCTTAGAAATTAATTCTTTGTTAGCATTACAGTATTATGCTGGATGATATAGCTGTCTAGCAATGATGTGGTTTTTAATGATTCCAAAACTAACTCTCTTATGTAAGTGATATTCAGAGGGACATATTGAGCGCGCCAATAATCTTTGTTGCTTAAAGGGAAAAACGGAGTTAAGTTGAAAGAAGGGTGCTCCCTGTTGGAAGGAGGAGTTATAGACTTTTTCTTAAAAAGCGGTTGGAACTGGAGGCAAAGGTTGGAGGCCTAGTTGTATCCCGTCTTTTGTTTTTAGGTTATGTTATGTTATGTTTTGTGGTGCGTAATCTCTTGTTAACAAGAGAAGTTCAGCTTTAAGGCCCAAGTGTTGTAGGTATGTGATGTTATCAAAGTTGTGAATCTCTAGTGAGGTGATGGAGTCTAAGTATTCTAATTTTGTTATTTGGTTGTGTACATCTTTTTTAAGATGTAGAGACCGTGTTTATCCTATTTTCTAAAAAAAAGTAGCTAGCCTCTGCTCACAGAAGATATATGTGCCTATGTGGTGCTAGCTGCAGTAGTGCACTACTACCAAAAGCACACACGACAACATGAAGTGTGCATGGTAAGCGATTGATATAGCACAACTATATATGCTGCACACATATCACACGAACATGTAAATATATATAATCCATGCATGCATGTTCATCGATGGAACATTTATAATGCAAAGGTGCATGAGAGCTATATATAGCCATGCACGCAAAATGTCATCAGGATATATCACAACAGTGTGGCGAGTGATCGATCTCCATGTTTTGGAGGCTGTTTTTTCCACAAGTAGCCAAGTATTGTGTTTGGGGGGCATAACTAGATCCGACCTCTATTACCCTATGTCACTTGGACTAATTAACACATGTCGTGCATGGACAGGAGATTAAATTGCTGGTCGACATGTGGTCGATCGAAGAGACGAACGAACAAGATTATATTGCATTGCCATGTGAGACTCTCCCTCTTATCTTTTGTGAGAACGGAGAACGCGACAGTTTCCTTAGTTTTGACCTATTTGGCGGCGGCAGGTAGGCACGACGCCGTACGGCTCGATCAGCCGTTTTGCATGGCACGTTTTGTTCTTCAAACTCCTTGTTGTTTTACGGTTTTGATTAGGTTTGGCAGAGAGCGTGGCTGGCTTGACGTAGTACATGTCATGCACTCTTAATTTCCATGAAATTGCGACGAGGAAATTTAAGTGGCCGTATATGCATGGATGCACGCGCACATGGCATGCCTCGAGAGTGGGGGCTGGTTGATCGATTCATCAATCGATGACAAATCTGGCGTCGTCGATCAGATTCAGCGACAGGGCGAATGAACTCGATAGTCGTTGCACACGCAACTGTGCAGTAGCTAGCTAGCTTGTCCAGTTGTCGGACGATCGATATCGTTAGTAATCTCTTCGTTTAAAAATAGAATACATCTATATTTTCCGTAAAATCAATATTTAAAAATTTTAATCAATAATTAAACTAAAAATATATACATTTATTATCTTACATATAGTATCATTATATTCGTATTTAAAAATATTTTTATATGATGTTAATCTTATAGTTGTTACTGATATATTAGAAATAAACTAATGATCAAAATATAATACCTAATATGTAAAAGGAGAGAGCAGTAGAAAGCTACTCCCTCTATCTCATAATATAAGGGATTATATTATTTTAAAAAAATTAAAGAAGTAGAAAAAGACAATATAAAATGTGATAGCTAAGATAAATAAACTAATATAAAAGATGGTATGTAAAGAATAAACTAGTATAAAAGTAAGTAAGTAAAAAATAAATTAATATAAAAGTTAGTAGATGAGTAAAATGTTTTATATTATAGAATGGAGAAAGTAGCAACACAGTATAAATGCATGCATGCACTGCAAGGAGAATACTCTAGAAATGATACTAGTACTACTATTACAGTGACTTACGAGTACCTCATGGAAATAAACGGCCCGTACGTGTCAACAAGACAACATGCATGCGTGGATGGATCG
This sequence comes from Oryza meyeriana var. granulata, assembly GCA_003991445.1. NCBI lineage: Eukaryota > Viridiplantae > Streptophyta > Magnoliopsida > Poales > Poaceae > Oryza > Oryza meyeriana. The sequence continues at coordinate 53,609 of RYFJ01000620.1, read as the reverse complement.
AAACAACATGCATTGGTGTGGATTGCTAGTGGACCAAACATTAGTTGAGAAGACTTTCGTGCGGCAAGTCCGAGTCATCCTGTGGCGCCGCATGCATGTTGGCTACCAGTTGACCTCGTTGACCATGGGTACGTACGTAGACCCGGTGCAGCCGTCTTCGTTAGTCGACGAGCTGAACATCGTACGTAGTTCTAGGCACTGTATAGGGCTTAGTTTAGATTGGAGCTAATTTATGTCGTACTAATATTTTATTAGTGTTAAAATCTTGATAAATTTTGGTACTACTTCATTCGTTCCAAAATATAAAGAGTTTTAGAGCTAGACATGGTTATTAAAAAAATTGTTAAATTAAATGGGGAATGTTGTTATTGGTTGAGGAGAGAAACTAGATGAAAAATTTTTGTGGTGGAAGTTTGTAATTGGTTGAAAAGAGAATATATAGGTATAGAAGTTGTTTTATTTGGGACAAAAGAAGTACTAAATTTGATAGTGCTGAGTTTATAAGGGATCGCCTATTTATTAAACGTTTTAAAAAATAAATCTATCAAACGATTTTTTTTCTATATTCAAAGACCAAGATACGAACCGTTAAATACAGTTATACATATTTATAACTGAGTTGCATAAATTTATAACTAAAGTTGCATAAATCGATAATGGCAATTATAACAAGTTGAAAGTACAACTTAGAACTCGCTTCTCTCATCTCGAATCTCAAAATTCTATCCAACAACCAACGTTGTTGTTTAACATAATAAAAAAATCAAACATTTGATCAATAACAAATATGAGTTTATAATAATGTAAAAATAAGCCAAATATCCATATGATACTGCTAAAATTATTAAAACTTTAGTAAGAAAAAAATTGGCTTCCATCTAAACAAGTCGTATATCTCAGCATGCGGCCATGCGACGATATTTTATATACGACTATGTATGTATTCGTCCAGGCTAAAAAGTTCCTGATCTACCAACGCCGAATAATGTTTATGACCGTTCACGTACGTACTCTCATTCAGGCTCTACACATACCCTTCGATATGCACGGAAGCAAGATAATCACGGTGAGGGCAGTTTATAAATCGAGAGAAACAGTATTAGAGTGAGTTCAAATCCACCTGTTAAGGTAAAAATACCTTTTTTTTTATGATTATGTTTCCCAAACTGTTTTTAAAAAATAATTTCTATATAAAAATTATATTAATATGTTTTTAAATTTAAAAATAATTAATACTTAATTAATCATATACTAATAACTCACATCTACTTCTTCACTGTTCCATGCTCTTCAAACTATGCTTAGATCACGATGAGCACTGTCCGTTCCGTAGCTTACAGTGCTCTGTGCGCCCATGTCCGTACAGACGCCGGCGTGTGTCGGTCGCTGGGTTTAACTGCACCAACCTCTACTGAATACTTACCGACTCCTCCTACCCGCCTCCTTTTGTCCCAAGGTCGCGGTGGCCCCCGCCTCTTGCCGGGCTTTAAACAGCAGACGACTATTGCAGGTGGGTCCAGTCCAGATGCCACTCCCGGACCGTCACCGTCGGCCCGTGCCACCCGGGCCCGACACCCACAAGCCCCTGCTCTCTACATGCAATTTAATTTGGAGCAATTTCATTCTCAATTTCGAAATATTGCAATTGAATTTGACTTCTCTGCAAGGTTTGAAAAAGAAAAAATGCAATGAGCTACCGGAATATCGGATGGCGGCACAGTTACCTACCCTACTCGGTGGATCGTGTCGTAGGCTTGGAATTTTGAGGCCGTCACGGGCGCAGATAGAGAGGAAAAAACCAGGTGCTGTGGCGCCCTGAATCTGAATCACGATGCATCCACGTGCTGTGCCGTTTTGGAGAGAAGTTGTCGCCGCTGCACGGCTGCCTGAATCCATCCATGTGAGACGCCGGGCGCTCGTTGCAGAAAGCGGCGCGTCCGCCGATGCGATCCATAGGGGGTTTGATGCGTCCAAGATTTCGTCCACAGGCGCTCGGATACGGCACTCGAGCGGTGCCAAGACCACGCGACACCCTAGGCTACTGCTACTCTACCAGCTAGTTTACTGTACTGTGGCTTTTGGCCAATGCAAGTGCCTGCCCAAGTACTTGTACGGAGTACGTCGTAGTACAGGAGTAGCAAGAGCTATACGTATAATATAGAGTCTCTGGCATCCGGTAAACCTGCCAAGTTGCCGCAACTTTGGACCACAGTACACCGCACACGGGGAGTTTGAATTGGCTTATTGGACTGAGTTATAAGCTGCACGTAAAACAAAAAACGATATTAACATGTGATTAATTAAGTATTAACTATTAAAAACTTAAAAAATAGATCTATTTGATTTTTTAGAGATACTTTCATATAGAAAATTTTTATAAAAAACACACCATTTATCAGTTTAAAAAGCGTGCTTACGGAAAAGGAGAAAATAAGCTAACCTTATAAGCTGTTCGGGACGAGGAGGTGTAAGGGTGCTTTCCTTTCACCGGACAGGCTGACCTCCTCCCTCAGTTTTCCATAGCATACTTTTTAAACTGCTAAACAGTATGTTTCGTGTAAAAAATTTTTATATATAAATTGTTTTAAAAAATAAGTAAATTTATTTTTTAAGTTTATAATAATTAAAATTTAATTAATCATACGTTAATAGCTTATCTCATTTTAGTGCCGGAATAAGCTTAGCCTCTTCAGCTAAATTGAACCGAGCCTAAATCGTACTCTCTCCGTCCCATAATATAAAGAATTATACTATTTTTTTAAAAAATAAGAAAGTATCAAAAATACAAATTATAATACAAAATGTGTTCGTTAATGTAATAAACTATTATAAAAGGTGATAAATAGAAAATAAATTAGTACTAGTAAAAAAATGAGTAGATAAAGAATAAAATAATATAAAAATTGGTATATATATAATAAAATACTGTCTTATAATAAGAAAATTTTATATTTTATGGGACGGAACGAGTATAGTACAATTATTAACGGATAATACTCCACTGCCGAGTGCAGTGTGAAGGCGTTCCGTACCGAAAGTCGAAACGACAGGTCCGGTTGCACGACACAGCCATCAACTGGGAGCACAGTGTTTCCCTTTACACAAAAATCTCAATCGAATCGCCCGTGAGTGGCCGGACCACCGTGCAATAACCGATGACCACCCAGCCGACCAACCGTACCCCCGTACGTACCAACCATCCATCTCGCCCTCTTCAAGGCATCCATCCATCCATCCACACAAACTGCTGCAAAATAATGTGGGCACCCGCGCGGGCGGATCACCGTCGCGCCCAACCGAGTTCGGGCGCAACACATTGATGAGCCCGTGTAGTGTACAGCACGGTGCAGAGTCGCGCGCGCGCCACTGGCCGGCCGGCCGGCCGCGCCTTGATTTCCACGCGGCGCCGCTGCGGTCCTGTCTGCCGCGCGGCGCCATCGAACCGGCGTGACGATTTGCTCGCAAAACTGGCTGGAATTCTCCATTTTTTGGCCACTTCCTCCGTTACGCAGCCCACCCGGGGACACCGACTTGATCCGGCAGTGAGGTCTCCGTTGACTAGCTCGTCACCGGTTTGCTTGCACGGCAGGAAGGAGTATTCGCCATTGGAGCGTACTACCGTCCCGTACGACGTACTACTACCACTACGCGGCGTCGCCGGCGAGGCATCGTGCAGGCCACATGCATAGGGCCCATCATGGCGATGAGTACCTGACCTGTCACGGCGCACTAAACAAGAAGGCAGCCGCAGTAGAGAAAGCCGTGACACTTCTGTACGGGCGACCTGAGCTGTCCAGCTTTCCCCTGTAGTATTACACCCTGTACCAAAAACCGGCCAAGTCCACGTGGGGCCCATGCCGTACAGTCCGGAATCACGGGCAGCAAAGGTGCAAAACGGCAAAAAAAAAACCGCTGCTGTTGCTTTCCAGTTATTAATTCCGTTTCCTGCTTGCTTGCTTGCCATGACCAGATTATTCAGAGATTAGTCCTCAGCTAAATTGATCTCTTGTCCTAACCTCTGTCTTTGCTGCTCCCCACTTGCCAAAGGTATACTAGTACATCACGTTAACTGTAACAGTATAAACAAACCGAACTATTCCAAAATACTCCATCCTTTTTAAAATATAACAAACTAAAACCAAATTTGATATAATTTAGTACTACAAATCTAAACAGCCGACAGGGAATATACTACTAGTACAAATGTACAATCATAATGCAACTGGTCAGTCCTGTCCAGATTAAGCTAATCACAAACTCTAGTTCAATTAATTCCAAGATTTTTAGCTCAGTTCTTCCGTACGCGTCGACATCACCGGGGATGCAGTCCTAACAGTTTGATACTCTGGGCTTACCTTACTCCACATCTTATCAGGTTCTAGAAAATTTCGGATGACTGATCATTAAGGAGCACGGAGTATGGTCTTAACTAAACCTGAATTAGACCCCGTTATTCTCACGCAACATACGCGTGCATCCACAACAATGCAATTTCTTTTCCTTCTCTGATTAGACAGCAAATGCAATTATTGGCCGAGACACGGCACTCTGTCACGGTCAAGACAGTACACACATATGGCCCAAATTCTGAATTTTAGATTTTTATTTACATATTTTTTAAACTTTTAAATGGTATATTTTATATAAAAATTCTCTAGATAGAATTATGTTAGAATAGTTTTCGAGAACATTTTTTTAACTTTGTTTGAGTTAATTCATTTATTTATACCTTTAAATAGCTATTAAAAATCGGATAATGCATCAATGCAGCTATCTCCATCCGTTGCTTAATCGTATTATACAACCCCTGCTACAGAGTAGTCCAAGAGGGGTTGTATAATCAAAAAAAATAAAATAGAGACATAAGTTTGAGGAGAGATAGAGTATTCTTATTCAACAATCTTTTTCACTGTACAATAGCATATCCCCTCTCCCTTTTATATAGCCAATATCATAGATAACTTCCATATTTGGTAAGGGCCCATATTGAGAGAAAACCTGAGATGGGCCTTCGTGGCCCATTGGTCTCCCGACACTTCTCCTTGGGCCTTCACCGCGTATTGCTCATGCCTCTTTAAAACTCCAAAAAAACACAGTGGAAAAAATATTAGAGAAAGAGTGCATGGCAAACGTTTCTCATTGTTTGCACAAATTGCCTCATTACAAACCGTGATAAGAAACTACGGGAAAACTTATTCAAGGGAAAAAGAGTACAATCCACCTAATTATTCCTATTGGGTACTTGTCATTTTGGACGAAGTTTTGGTAATAAGTCAGTGAAATTCTCCCTCTGAATTCTGCACTTCTCTAAGTCTCATTATCCCGATTCCTCATATGCATCTTTCAAAGGAGGATGTCGGTAATGATTTAGATAACAAATCTATGAGATTTTCACATGACTTAGTATGTAATATTTTAATTCCACTTGTCTTATACAATTCATGAGCATAAAAGAACTTGGGGTTGATATGCTTGGTGAGATTACTTTTCACATAACCCATTTGTACTTGTGCAACACATGCTGCATTATCTTCATAGTTGATTGTTGGGGTATGGATGGTGTTCAACCCACATGATTGTTGTATGTGGTAAATCATCCTTTCAAGCCATGCACATTCACGAGAGGCTTCGTATAATGTGATGATTTCTGAGTGGTTCGTCAGCGTCGCTACAAGACTTTGCTTAGACGATTTCCAAGAAATTGTCGTTCCTCCACAAAGGAAAACATAATCAGTTTGTGACTTGGTAGTATGTGGGTCTAATAGGTACCTAGCATCTACATATCCTACCAAGATTAGGCCCTGGTTCTTTCTGTAGAACAGTCCCATGTCCTTGCTTCCTTGAAGATAATGGGGGATTCCTTGATACGCTTCCAATGCCTTTTGATGGGTTCTGCATTATACCTTGCAAGTAAGTTGATGGTAAATGATATATCTGGTCTTATGCAGTTTGCGAGGTACATGAGTGCTCCTATTACACTCAAGTATGGGTATTTTGAATCAAGGACTTCCTTCCCTCTTCTTTAGGTCTATACGGCTCGGTCTACCTAGAGTGACCTTCCAACCATGGGAGTCTTCGATGGATATGCCTTTCCAAAGCGAAATCGTTCCAACACTTTCTGTGTGTAAGTTGACTGGTGCACTAAGACCCCTTGGGGGTGTGCTCAAGCTGCAAGCCTAAACAATATTTAGTTTTGTCTAAGTCTTTCATTTCAAATTCAGATTTCAAATATGAGCTTGCTTCTTTTATATCCTTGAGCGTTCCGATGATGTTCAAATTATCGACATATACGGATATTATGTAGAATCCATCCTAGGACTTCCGTATAAAGACACAAGGGCAATCTTCATAATTGCTATAACCCTTTTTCCCCAAGAAATTGCTAAGGGGATTATACCACATCCTGCCTGACTGTTTTAATCCATATAGTGACCTTTTGAGTTGTACACTATACAGATTTTTATTTGCTCTGTCTTGGTTTGGGATAGGGATACCTTCTGGTACCTTCATGAAAATATCCGTGTCCAAGTTCCCATAGAGATAAGCTGTTACAACATCCATCAACTTTATTTCTAATTTCAAATTTATTGCCATTGAGATTAAGTATCTAAAGGTAATTCCACTCATGACCGCGGAATAGGTTTCTTCGTAATCGACTCCTGGTCATTGGGTGAAACCTTGAGCTACGAGCCTTGCTTTGCATCTTACAACCTCGTTATTCTCATTTCTCTTGCGAACAAATACCCTCTTATGCCCTACCGGACGTATATAGGGAGGGGTACGACTAACTGGCCCAAATACCTCTCTTTTGTTTAGAGAAATTAACTCGGATGTGATTGCTTTCTTCCATTCGTCCCAATCTGACCTTGCATTCTGCGAGTGATGCGGGCTCGCAGTCAAGATCGATGACGGAGGCTATTTTCTTAGCAAAGTAGATGTCTACATTTGTTGTTGCCCTGTCGAACGATTCTCCCTTTGTTACATAATTTATGGCCATTTCTTCATGAGCTGCTTCTTCTGAAGGTTCTACTTGCCTTATGCTGTTTTCCGCTATAGGGCAAGTTACTTTAGTTTGTGGCCAGGATCTATGTGTGCGCACACATTGTCACTGGCAACTTCCTCCATAGGAAGGTTTAAGTCTGGTATGCCTTTTTCCACTGGTTCCATATCGGTGCCAGATCTCAGCTGGCTTCCCTTCTTTCTTTGGGAAATTTTTGTAATCGGCTGTACCAAGCCCTCTGGCCCCTTTTTCTCCTTTCGTCTCCAAGTACTTGGGGGGTCGAGGGACGGGAATTTCTGTCCTTTAATTCTGAGGTCTCTAGATAGAATGAGGGTTATCAACTTGTTTTGGTATTTCATCCCTCTCCGGTGCATTAAGTGCATGCACATGCAACTTAGTTACGCTCTTCAAATCACAAAAATGATTAGGCAGTTGATTTGCTAAACTTTGCAAATCGATTATTTTATGTACCTCTCTATTTGCTTCATTGGATTTGCTAAACTTTGCAAATCGATTATTTTCTGTACTTCTCCATTTGCTTCATTGGTGCGTGGGTCGTGTGCAAGGAACCTAGTGGCTTGCCATGTTATTTCTCAATTTTTCTCATCCAAGTTGATTTCCTTCCACTAAAAACAGGAAACGGTCCTCATCGAAAATGCAGTCAGCAAACCGGGCTGTATGTGTGTCGCTCGTCATGGGTTCTAAATACCTTATTATGGATGTAGTCTCATAACCAACGTACATCCCAATCTTCCTGAGAGGGCCCATTGTTGTTTGTTGAGGAGGTAGGATTGGTACATAGACCATGCAACCAAATTTGCCCAGATGCGCAACTTTCGGTATGAGATTTGCCGTGTGTGGGACTGCATGTCCCTAACACGTGCTTGGCAGATTACAATCTTGCAAGAGTGGCATGCCAAAGGGAAAATAATTCAAAGTGTCTAAACACAATTTTAAGTGTAGCGAACACTGCAGGTGTTCGTATCCTTGTGTAGTATAGCCCAGTTTCTAATGAAGAAAGCTTCACCATAATTCTTTTTCCATATTCCCCGTGCTTTGTGATGAGCAGGTTTTCTTTACTGTTCTCATCACAGGTTTCTACATGAAAACCGTTTGCACGAATGTCTTTGAAACTTAAGAGGGTTCTTGTTGATTCAGGGTACAATAATGCTTTTTCAATTTCTAAAGTAATACCCATGGGAAGTACAATAGTGGCTCTGCCAGAACCAACTATGTATGGATCACTGCCTACGATCGTCATGATAGTTGCAACATTTTTCTTTATGGTCTGGAAGTATCGTGTTTCTCTTAAGATCGTGTTTGTGGTACTACTGTCCACAATGCAAACTTCCTCCTAGGCTTCACACGTATTCTATGAGATAAAATGTATAAGTAAAACAAGAATTTATCATATAACAAAATGCTATAATGGATAAATAAGGTCATGCGTGCCAAATTCAAATAAGTTTGCTCTCATGCGAAAATATAGAGATAACTAAGTGCTCAACTTAGATGACTCTGAGCTAGCGAGGTAGCCCTCGTCATCGATGTCGATGATCACCCAATCATCATCCCCTATTGCTATTGGTGGGGTGATATTGGGGATGGCAATGGCACCGAGTGGACCCTTCTTCCTTGCACGATGGGTCTTGGACTTTTTTTTCTTCTACTTGGCATGGTGGACTCAATGATATGCAGAACTTCACGACATATCCTGGACCAATGTCCCCAAGTGCCACATCTATGGCACCTTTGTTTCTACTGTCCATAGGGCATGTTCATGCTTCTCTTCTTCTTGCCCTTCTTCCTTCTGTGCACCTCGTATCCTCCTTTGTTGGTGGAGGTGCTTGCCTCGATGGCGTACTCGAGCTTCATGGCTCCAAAAGCGGCTTCGAGGTTGGAGAGTAATGCCAAGTCACTCTGGCCCTGCGAGACAGGCTTGGTAAACTCTTGGTTCATCACTTTAGCCATCTATATGTTTGCAAAATATCTCAAGTTATTACTCTGGGTAATGGTGAAAGATTGCATAATATATTGCATAAATAAAAATATATATGCAAAATAATAGGAAAAGCATAGATAAATTGCTTAGGACAGAAGTAAATGCATTATAAAATTCATAAAAGTAATAAAATTCCAAGAGTGCGAAAAACGGGATGCAAATAAGAAATCCTAGGACATTTCTATACTATAATGTAAATTTCGATAAATTTTTGCAAGATATAGGGGTCCATCAGCATTTTCCCATCCATGGGAGGGCTGTACATGTACTTCTGTATCTTGCAAAAATTTACAAGGTCACATGTGCAACTTTTATTATGTAGGGGTTGTGCTTGTTATTTCTGAAAAACTTAGAGGCCTTTCTGCAAAATTACCAATTTCTTTCTCTTTTTTCCTTTCTTTTGCTTTCTTTCCTTCCCTGCTCGATGTCCAGCTGGCGGCGAGGTGGCGTGCGGTCTTCACGCAGGCCACGGATGGCCGGTAGCACGGTGGCCCTCTACGGTCGGTGGCCGTTGGCGCCTTGCGATGCGGTGATTGATGGCGGCCCGTGGCATCCGGCAGCGTCCGGAGGCACGGTGCTCCGAGTCACAACTGCCAGCACGGTGGCTCGTGGCGCCTAGAGGCACAGCGTTCTGTGGTGTGGTGGCTGGTGGCGCTCTGTGGGGGCTAACGGCGAGACGGCCAACGGCGCCCGGTGGCATGGCAGTCTGCAGTGCAACGGCCAGCGGCGCCCTGCGGCGCCAAGTGGTGCCCGGCGCTCTGCGGCTGGGGTCGTCCATGGTTGCGGCCCATAAAATCTGCCAATCAGCCTTCGTCGGGAACGGCAAAAATGGAACAAGGATAAAATGGAGACACAAGTTTGAGGTGGGAGAGAGTATTCTCATTCAACGATCTTTTTCATTATACAATAGCATCTCCCCTCCCCTCTTTTATATAGCCAATGCCATAGATACCTTCCATATTTTGTGGGGCCCATATTGAGAGAAACCCCGAGATGGGCCTTCATGGCCCATTGGTCTCCCAACAAATCGCATGGATAATTTGGAGCGGATCATTAATAATGGATATGATTGAGCAGCTGATACGGAAAAATATCATACATGATCAACCTAGATAATTAAAGGCTAACCAAACCAAACCATGACAATGAATGGAGCTGAATGATTGATCGGTGGATTCTAGGTTGCTTTCGATCTGATGTCATGTGATTAATTGCATGGACGATCGAATGGGCACGATTTGTCATCGTCGAGCACTAGTCAAGCATCTCTTTCGGGTCATAGGGCACGACAACCGCGTGCGGACAAGAGGAGTTTGACTCGGACAAGAGCGACTGCTTTGGATTATTTGGCGGAACAAGAGGATTTTTTTTTTCTGATGGTTGGATCTTGATCGAACCATCCAGATTTCTTCCCCTTTCCTTCTTATCCCTTCGTCTCACTCGACACACGCACGTGCCACCTTGACGCCGGACGCATCGTGCCGCTACCACCTCGCCGGCGTCTACCCATGCTTGGTGCTCCCACATCGTCCTTCCTCCGCTACTCTTCTTTTCCAACTTTGACGACGTGATGCCTCTAACTCGTCGGTCCTTCCTTGTCTCTGACGGCTCACGTCGTTGGATCTGCCTCCGCCACCCCTGTCTCCTAACCACTCTTGTTATCGTCGCCTCTGCTGCCAAACCCACCCATCGCTGGCCTCCATCCCTATGGCTCTAGTGGCATCCTCGCCACCTCGCCGCTTGCCTGTCTCCACCACCCACCACTAGGCTTCCACCTTCCAGAGAATCAGCCATTCCTCTAAAGCCAACCCTCATCGTCCCCTACCCCCTCTACCACCCCCAACCCTAAAACGCTAATCCCAAGATCCTCCATCAGAGTTTAGGGCTCACCGAAGCTCGCCAGAGATGAAGACGAAGACGAGACACGAATCTTAAAGCATATCTGAAGGTTAGAAATCTGTGTTATTTTGCCGAAAATGTGTGTGATGTATAGCAAAATCGTTATTTGGCACGTGCAGGATCAGATATATTGAGCCGGCGCCTAGTTTTTGAAACCCAGCCTTTGAACGTAACTTCCAATGATGATCTAGTGGTGCCTGAAAACTGCATGGATAGAGCAGCCGGCACATGTTGCTAGTTGGATCGATGGAGACTCGATCCATCGGCTGGATTCGATCCATCCATTTATCGCCTCGTGAGTTTGCACAATGATCATATCTGCTTGCTTTGAGCCTTTGATCCGTATTTATCAGGCCATCATCAGCGCGCCACACCTTATGCGATTATGTTAGCGTTATTGAGTTGTACGTGACATTATCCATCTTTTTCTCGCCAGTTAGTAGACATTGACATCGTCTCTCTTCTCCATTTGTTTCGAGAAAGACATTTCCATTGTCACTTGTCACTAAGTTAGCTGGCCGGTTACGATGAAAACGACATACATGTCATAAACACAGGACCACTCTACACTTAGGGACAGTTCGGTATTGTATGTTAAGCAGAAAAACCTTATCTTTTTTATAAGCACATTTTTTAAACTGCTAAATAGTATGTTTTTTTTAAAAAAATTTCTATATAGAAGTTGATTTAAAAAATTATATAAATATATTTTTTAAGTTTACAATAGCTAATACTTAATTAATCGTGCACTAATAGTTCACCTCGTTTTGCATGATCTTTCTTTTCTTCTACTTCTCTCACCTTCAAACTAAGCCTTAGCCTACACATATATGCAGTCATGGATGAATGTCTTGTATATGTACCTAATAGCAAGTAGATATCCGAGGATATAGGTATTTGTCGCATGTGTACGTCAGTCCGTACAGAAAGTATCCGACGTACGTACGTATGTGTACGTCCATGCTGGAGGATAACGAACGCATGCATGTGCATGCACACGTGGCTTTCACGACGTGGCAGAGTGCTAACGGGACAGGTAGCCAATCACGCAGTGGAAACAAAGAGATCAGCATCTGACAGAGCTAGCTTAGCTGGTATAATGGTACGGAGTACTCCACAAAGCAAAGCACGACACATGCAGAGTTGCAGAGGGTTAAATCAAGTCACGTCAGATAGCTCTCTTTCCAGCTTGGAGACCACGTACGTCGAGCTCCATCGTCCATGGCCGGGAAGAAGACCATGAAGCATGCAGCAGCCAGCTGCCTCCTGTCCCAAGCCGGCCGGCCGGCGATGGAGCCCGGGAGGCAACCGCGTAATAACGGCGAACTGAAACGAATCATTTCGTTAATTATTGGCTGCTGGCTTGACCCGCAATCACACTAGCTTCATGCCCTGAAACTCTGAAACTGAAAGTCTGAAAGCGAGCTTGTCTGAACTGAACACGACGACGTCTACTAACGCCCAATATAATTTAGCCTAGCTTGCACGTCAATCCAACGACGACGCGATGCAAACTACTCTAACGCGGCTGCGCACAGTGTTTGCTGCTGATCAGGCTAGCTGCACATGGCCCAGCTTGCTCTGCTGTCTTTCTAACATGTTTGTCTTAAAAGAAAGACAGCTCTACCTCTATAAGGGATATTTTAAAGGTAAGAAAAGATAGAAGGAGATTATTATACAAAATAAGATAAGTCATTAGTATATAATTAATTAAGTATTAATTATTTAAAACTTGAAAAAGGATTAATATGATTTGTAAAATAACTTTTATATAAAAATTTTTTATAAAAAATACACCGTTTAATAGTTCTGGGAAACGAGAATTTTTTTTCTCAACCGGTAGTCCCAAATAGACCCTAATTATATAATTTATTTAGACTTTAGAAGTTCCAAGCATATATATATTTAAAGGAGAATTCTTCTTTTATTTATTTTTTGGGTGAGAAGAGGAATGGCAGGCGATGGATGGGTGGATGCAGATATGGTTATATGATTGGTATGTTAGTTCTATAGCTAGCTGTACATGTGTTGTGTTTCATAATTAGTACTAGTACTTTGTTTGCAGTTGAGATTCTCAGGAATTTGGAATGCATGGCCAAATATAGCTGTGAACGCTGCCCATGGTCAGCTAGAAAATGAGAGGAGTGGAGTGGAGGTGATTAAACAAGTGCAAATTCGTACCACCATTGTACTACATGAGAAATACGGAGTAGTGGAATATGCTCAGGTATCTCAAGCTAGCACCCGTGGCATTAAAAATGCAGTATAATTAATAATTCCATTTAAGTTACGCATATTTTGATTCATGCTAGTTCGTCACTAGCTGTCAGCTGACTCAATAGTCCAAACAAGGCCGTTGGTTGTTGGAGAATCTGTGATTTTTTTTTCAGGGAAATTACTTTCAGAGGCTGCTGATAGATGTAGTACTACTTTTTAAAAAAAATAATAAATAAAACAGTGGCAGTAGTACTGTCTACCTCTAGTTATTTACAGGTCCACAGTTGCTGAAATCCATGAAGAAAACCTAGGCCCATGTAACTAAGACATCTAACGAGCAAAGTTGGGCCTATTTTATTTGGGCCTAGCTAGTTCTACCGGTTTTTTTTTATTATTATCAGGTACTAGAACAGAACAACAAAAGCAATTAAGCATCCAAGTATGAAGACTCCAAGAAGAGTACTGTGTGCAGAAGTTCCTACTCGACTCGATCTTGCATAACTTTAAAAATCACCTATAGTTAAGCTAATAAAATGCTTAACACCTTTACTTGGAGAGAGTCATGCAACTTTCTGCAAAAATGCCTTTTTTACGGATGCACTATAAAAGCCATTAGCAGCGGGAAAAGCCCGTACTGAACGGAACACTTAATTCATCCAAGAAGTCGATACACACATAACTTACATTAACCAGCTAGATATAGCTGGCTCATTATATTTCTTCTAATCCCACATGAAGTACTGGATGCAGAAAAAGATCCTTTTTTCTAGAAACGCTCGTCCCGAATTCCTCTTCCATGTCCAACCCATCTGGTGTTACACCAGGAGGAAGATGCCAATCAAAATGGTATAGAAGAGCGGTAAGTGCTAGCTCGATTGTCACATGTGCAAATGTTATGCCTGGGCATATTCTCCGTCCTCCAAATGGTATGAATTCAAAGTTTGTGCCTCCAAATTCAGCTGCGATTTCCTCAAAACGCTCTTGCATAAATACTTCTGCATCATCCCAGTATCTATGGTCTCTACCGATGGCCCATGCATTCACGAACATGATTGTTCCTTTTGGAATGTCATATCCGAGGATTTTACATGACTCCTGGCACTCTCTTGGGATAAGTAGAGGTGCTACAGGGTGCAACCTTAGTGTTTCTTTGATTATATTCTTTGGGTACTTAAAATTAATTAAGTCATCTTCAGTTACCCTAGCTCTGCCTTGTAAAGCAAGTCGTATCTCTGTTTGCGCCTTCTGCATCACTTGACGGTTCCTCACAAGCTCCGACATGGCCCATTCAAGTGTTGTTGATGTTGTTTCGCTTCCACCTGCAAACATGTCCTGGCCCGTGCATGTTATGCATCTGTTAGCACATGTTGGAAGGAATGATATGTGAGACTATTACAAGGTTAGATAGATTTAATTCATCCACCTTTGTGCATGGAGGGCATGAAAAAAAATACACGAGACATGAATCTCTATGACTTTTTTAAAATACTAGTTTTATACCCGTGTGTTGCAATGGGATCAGGGATAGAAATATGATTCGGTTTCTTCCTATGCCGTTTTTTTTTATTATGGGTCTAGTTTTGGAGTTTTTTGTTGGAACAGTTTTTTATACGTAGGAAGAAAACCTCGCACGGGATTGGAGAGGGAGGGAGGAGGACAACTGTACTTTTAAAGTAGTTAAGATAAGAAAAGAAGTCTCATAAAAATTGACATATGGTAGTAGATACGTACAAGAATAACGGCTTTGATTGTTGACATGGTGAGTGATGAGGACATCATTCCTTCGGATGCACCCGCTGATTCTCCAACCGTTATGCAAGGTCCAATGACCCGAGCTCGAATGCGACAATTAAATCTAGAGGTGAGCTCGTTCTTAAGCGATCTTTTTCATAGTTTTGAGAATAGTTTTGAGAATAGATTGCTACCTAATGATATTATCTTGCTTAGGAACATTGGAGAGGATCATGAAGTACTTGGAGAGAGGTGTGGAGGCGGAGAAGAACAGCAAGGACACCCAAGACAAGCCAGAGGCCCAGTCCAACTCGAGTTTGAGTCTGCCTCGGCTTTCAGGACCAGCCTGCAGTAAAACGGATGCCCAGGATGCATACGGACTCTGTTTTCGACGATCCACGTATGCATGGAAAGATAATTTCATAAGCTAACCAATGGCTTTGGTTTGACATCCAAATTCTACCGAAGTCAACGGAAATCGTCGAAACAAGTTAGCATCCAGAATCTGCTAGGGTGCTGCGTCACCGTCTTTTGGTCCGTTGGGCCGTGTATCGTCTTAGAGCCCATTAGAGGGCGCGTCCAGGGGGTGTGACGACCCTTAGACTATATATTCAGTAGCCGCCGCCCACATTAGGGTTTGGGTTTTGCTTTAGATCAATCTGTCTTCGAACAGTTGCCGTCATCAGTTGTGAAACTCCAACTTCGAGTGCTTAATCATTCATCTGCAATTGTCACTTTAATTGAGTTGCGTACTTTCGGGTTCTTGCTTGTGTTCTTCGTTTCGCAGGCAGGGATTAGCCTTCTTGGCGAGGTCAACCGGATTTGTGACACGGTTGATAACCAGAGGAGTCGTGGTGCTAAGGTTGCAGGAATCGGATCTTTTGATCTGAAGCCGGATCGGTGTGTCGCGTTCCACCAAAAACGATAGTTATCTCTACCTGACGGAAGATTGGGAACCCCGTCCCCCATCAGTGAGAGTGCCATCAACATCACCACCTTCCTTCTGTTAACGCCAAAATTTGGTATGGCTCTGTATCAGATTCGGTTAAGAAGAAAATTACAGTTAACTAACGGAAGTTGATCCAGAAGGGACCGAATCCAGAAAGAAGCCGTGAAGACCACAGTATGGCAGATTATTAATTAGGCAAGATTAATATTTTATCTTTAGGAAACCTGATCTCGTGTCCGGTCGGGTCCTGTTAATGTTTCCTTTTGTAATTAGGAAATCGTGTACCGTGTCCAATAAGGACTCATATCAACTCGGGGTATAAATACGTATGCCCGGGTGCTTTGTAATCTATCTACATCAATCAGATCAATACAATTTCGGCACATCGCCACCCCTTCGACGGGTTCTTGCTTCTCGAGCCGGGCTGCATCGGTTAAGTTCGACCTCCTGCGAGAGGGTAAGTCTCGTCACCCCGCCCACCGCATCAGCTAGGACTTCCTCGGTTAAGTCCGATATTCTAGTCGGTTCACGGTGGACGGCTTACCACGATATATCTATTTTGTCTATGGCTGCATCAGTTTAGTTTGATCGATTAGGTATATCACATCACGCATGCGCAGATCGTATCGGCTTACTGGGAGCGATTTATCATCAGTTTGTGCTGCATCGGTTGGGTCCGACCTACTAAACTGCCAGTGATAAATCGTTCCTGTTAGGTTGATAATTTCTGCGCAAGCGTCTTATCGGGATGTATAGCCGATAAGTTATCATATTTTACATCACGATCGCATTAGATCTATCGGCCCATCGAGGTCCTGTTATCATCATCAGTCTGTGCTGCAACGGTTGGGTCTGATCTACTAGACTGGTGGTAATAGCTTCACTCTTAATAGGCCAATGGGTTTTATGCGATGTTTTATCGGAGTGTTTAGCCGATAAGTTATCTTTATATCCAGCCGATTTATCATAAACATGTTTAGAAAATCGCTGCCAAGTCGGGGCGGCACGGAATTGCATATCTTGGTTTTTTCCCCTGTGGCGAGGACCCGGGCACGGACATGGACAACAGGCGAGGATCCGGGCATGGGCACGAGCAAGGGCCCGGGTACGGGCGCGGGCAGCACCTTTGGGGCAGTGCTAGCTATTACTATTGCAATCGGCTGAAGTTTACTCAATCTATTTATTTACGCATTCTGCCTATTTATTTTATCAGTTTATAGCCGATTTTCAAATATTCCTTCGGCGATCGGCTAGTTTGGTATTTGCTTACCATTATTAGTTACTTTTCATACCATCATCGGCTTCCAGTTGGTGTATAAGTGCTACAGTTTATATCGGCCATCGGCCGATGAGACGAGTCCAGATCGGCTTCCAGCCGATTGGCTCATTGATCTAATATTTTCT
This sequence comes from Oryza meyeriana var. granulata, assembly GCA_003991445.1. Classification (NCBI taxonomy): domain Eukaryota; kingdom Viridiplantae; phylum Streptophyta; class Magnoliopsida; order Poales; family Poaceae; genus Oryza; species Oryza meyeriana. The sequence continues at coordinate 36,407 of RYFJ01000620.1, read as the reverse complement.
CTCCTTGTCAATTGCAGGGTCAAATTGACTGGCACGCCTACGAACCTCAAGATTTAGGACCTGCACTGGAGTTAAGCAAATCTCCCAGGCCTTCGCGTGTCTCTAGGCACCGAACCAGATCGTCGGCCCTCGGCGGCTTTCGGCGTCAACACCTTTTGAATTCTCATAAGAGTATTCAACAAGCACTCGTTATCGTCGTCACGTGCGTCATCGTCGTCGTCGCCAGCCGAAGTCGCCTCCCAGTGCTGCTCGATAGTGCAGTCCACCAGCTCGAATAGCTTGGCGTTCAGCACCTTCACGTTGTGCACCGTGCTCCCGATGGTACGGAGGAGGCTCGACGACGGGAACATCGGCGACGCCGAACCTGGTGGCCTTCTTTTGCACCTCGGCCAGCGTCTCCAAGAATTCCTCCTGCCACCGGAAGCACTCCCCCATGATGGCGCGCAGCGTCAGGTCGGTCAGCGACCCGGTGATCTGCCTGCTGACGTTGACCGGCTTGTCGCCGGTAGCGGCGGTGACGATGGCGCCGACAAGACGGGCAACCTGCTCCTCGCGGATAGGGCGGAACGACTAACAGAGTTTACCGAAGCGCACTGATCCTCTTGGGATCATCTTGTATTTATAATAGAATGAGTGGCTATGAGAATTACAAGGATCCATGATCCGATCAGGCAGAAACGTGCCTGCATGCTAGGAGTGAGTGCATTCGTGACGCAGTCAATACGCTAACTAATCAACAACCTGATTACAACGGTACAACGTTGAGTTAATATTTTAACAGCCTCCCTCAATCACAACGGGGAGTATGGACGTTGAGATTGTGACAATTTGTTACAAACGGAGCTCTTGACAGTGGCTTCGTCAGGGCATCAGCAACCTGATCCTTGGATGAAATAAAACGTACCTCCATGGCCTTTTGTGCCACTTGTTCACACACAAAGTGAAAGTCAACTTCAATGTGTTTGGTTCGTGCATGGAACATTGGATTAGTAGTCAGATAAGTGGCTCCAAGATTGTCACACCAGAGTTGAGGTGGTTTGGCCTGAAAAATTCCAAGCTCCTTCAACAGGGATTGGACCCATATCATTTCTACAGTGACATTCGCGATTGCTTTAAACTCAGCTTTGGTACTTGACCTTGAAATGGTGGCTTGCTTTCGAGAACTCCATGACACCAAGTTTGTGCCCAAGAACACAGCAAAGCCACTGGTAGACCGTATATCATCTGGGCATCCAGCCCAATCGGCATCAGAGAAGCCTGAGAGCATGGTCGTTTCTGATTTCTGAATCTTCAGACCATAGTCCACCGTGCCCTTGACAAATCGAAGGATCCTCTTCACAACTGTCCAGTGTGCATTAGTTGGTGACTGAATATACTGGCAGACTCGATTTACAGAGAATGCAAGATTAGGTCGAGTCATGGTTAAGTATTGCAATCCTCCAACTATGCTCTTGTACTTGAACTGATCATCTCCCGTTAATAAGCCACCTTGATCTCTGAATAATTTTTCTACAGTAGTCATGGGCGTGGAGATTGCTTTGCACTTATCCATGTTTGCCTTTTTAAGCAGGTCAAGAGCATATTGCTTCTAAGACAATAAAATCCCATCTTTTTCTTGTTTGACCGCAATACCCAAGAAATATGCTAGGGGACCCAAGTCCCTGATAGCAAACTCATCTGTTAGCTGCTGGATCAGTTTGTCTGTAGCCGTGCTGGACGAGCTGGCAATGATGATATCATCCACATAGATTAACATGTACATAATCACTCTACCTTGCTTGAAAATAAATAAGGAGGCATCAGCTACTGAGGCACAAAACCCCAAATCCTTCAGCTTATTGGTTAGTCTGGAATGCCAATCTCGGGGAGCCTGTTTCAACCCATAGAGTGCCTTCTTCAGCCGGCAGATGTAATTCTGAGGCTTGTTGGGATCAGCATAACCTGGAGGCTGTTGCATATACACTTCTTCCTGAAGGATACCATGCAAGAATGCATTTTGAATATCTATCTGTCTCAAGCTCTAGCCCTTAGAGACTGCTAACGACAAGATAATCCGAACTGTGGCTGGCTTAACAACTGGACAATATGTATCCTAATAATCCACACCATATCTCTGTTTATATCCTTTTGCCACTAGCCGTGCTTTGAATCTATCAACCGAACCATCTGCCCTTCTCTTAACCTTGTAAACCCATCGGCTGTCAATGAGATTGACTCCTTTCTTGGGAGGTACTAGTTCCCATGTGTTATTCTTCAGCAGTGCAAAGCACTCAGCATCCATGGCATCTTTCCATTCAGGGCTCGCCATTGCTTCATGCAGACTGTGTGGCTCTGAGATTGCAGATGTGTCTGGTGTCGGATTGCTGTCAGACAACAGGCAGGTGAACCCTCACGTCTTCTCGGCATACCTGATGGTCCCGTCAATGAATTCCCTGGGCTTGATAATGTTGTTTTTGTGACATCCTGACCCAATTAGGATATGGCCCATATGGCCCATGAGTGCTATGTGCACTTGATTAGTACCACCTTGTTAGTTGAGCAAGAGTTGAACCAACTTATAAGGCCTTGTCCCTCCAACCATAGCACTTCCGGGTTAACCCTTTTACACGAAGCGAGGACGAAAGTGTAAGTGAGGTGCTATGTGTAAGTGGACCTGCCCATTGAATGGGCTGGGCTGCGCGGTTCTGGAGGGCAGGCTGTTACAAATGGTATCAGAGCCGACCCTCGCGGTTGCGCGTACAGGTCAGTGTGCAGGCATATGGCGCATGATGCATGTGGGCTCTATGTGAGGCACATGGCATGGCATATGGCGCCGGCACTGGACGAGCACTAAGAGGGAGCGCGTTCCTGGACATTTGCCTATTTGCTAGCACTTGATTAGTACCACCTTGCTAGTTGAGCAAGAGTTGAACCAACTTATAAGGCCTTGTCCCTCCAACCATAGTACTTCCGGGTTAACCCTTTTACATGAAGCGAGGACGAAAGTGTAAGTGGGGTGCTATGTGTAAGTGGGCCTGCCCATCGGATGGGCTGGGTTGCGCGGTTCTGGAGGGCAGGCTGTTACAGTTTTGAAGTCGTGTTCTCATTGGATGATGGTTCACCACAGGTGAAGAAGAATCAGTGTTTCCTTCACTCCCTAGTATCTCCGAGGCTAAAATGTCAAGATGATCCACTGTAGCACCTACAACACCTGCAGGGGATGGACTTGCACCAGGAAGAAAATCATTAGCGTCAGGATTAGTTTGACTATTACTCATGTTGACATCCTCTATTGTTGGTTCAATTGGACTCAAGGGCTCATTAATCGGAGGGAGGATTAAGGAGTTCTCTGTGTATTTGGTGTTTTTGGTTAGAGTTGGTAAGATAGTAGGGTGATGAGACGTCTGTGCAAGGAGATCCGGAGGCAGATGATCTGTGAAGGGAAAAACAGTTTCGTCGAACACCACATCCCGAGAGATGTATACTCGGCCTGTTATGCGATCAAAGCATTTATACCCCTTGTGTGTGGAGCTGTATCCCAAGAAAATGCAGCGTTTGGTTCTGAAATTTAGCTTCTTGTCATTGTAAGCACGTAGATTCGGCCAGCATGCACAGCCGAAGACACGAAGCTTGGAATAATCTGGGTGAGTATCAAGGAGTTTGTGCAGGGGAGTGTTGTGTTCGATTGTGCGACTAGGCATCTTATTGATGAGATAGCAGGCCGTATTGAAAGCCTCATCCCAGAATCGAAGTGGCATTTGTGCCTGAACAAGAAGAGTAAGACCGGTCTCTACAAGGTGTCGGTGTTTTCTCTCTGCCAACCCATTTTGTTGGTGAGTGTGTGGACAGGAAATTCGGTGATTTATGCCAGAAATTTGGAAATATTTGTGTAAACGATGGTACTCTCCTCCCCAGTCTGATTGAATGGCTCAGATCTTAGAATTGAGCATGTTCTCGACATGCTTCTGAAATTGAAGGAAAACTGGTTCAACATCAGACTTGCATTTCAAAAAATAGATCCACACATATCTACTATAATCATCAATGAAAGAAACATAGTATTTTGAATTATTAACTGATGGGAGAGCAGGTCCCCAAACATCAGTGTGAATCAGCTGAAGGGGAGCAGTAGATACATGTTCTGAAGAGCTGAAAGGAAACTGATGAGATTTCCCTAGTTGACATGCATTACAGAGCAAGGGGGGAGGAGAAATCTTGCTATCTATAGCTATGTTATTATTCTGCAGAGTTCTAAGAGTGATTGGTGAAGCTAGATGTCCAAGCCTTTGATGCCATCATTCTTGAGGCACCCTGGCTGAAAGAAGAGCTTGGCTGTTATTTGGCAGCACGTAGAGACCGTTTCTACATCTTCCTATGAGAAGCATATTCTTCGTGGCTCAATCCTTTACAAAGAAAACATTGGAATGAAATTCAACAAATGCATCGTTGTTAGCAGTTAATTTTCTGACCGAGATCGAGTGCTTGTTAATCTTGGGTGCATATAGAATATGATTCGGAGTGAGAGGACAGCTCAAACTAGCAATAGAAGAATGGCCAATATGAGAAATAGACAAACCTGCTCCATTGGCCACATGAACTTGATCTCCTTCTATGTAGCGCTCCTTGGTGGTGAGGCGCTCGAGATTATTGGTGATGTGATCCGTAGCTCCTGTGTCCACATACCAGTTTGAATCGACAGAATATCCATTAGTTATTGCTGTAGCCTGCTTCACATGGTCGTCGGCCTGGTACGACTGATCGAAGCGATGCCAGCATTCAAGAGCATTGTGATTGGGCTTGCGGCAGATCTGACATCGTGTATTGTCATTGTCGGAGTTGTTCTGCCCCCGTGGAGCAGATCGATTAGGGTGACCACCTTGGGAAGCAGACAGATTTGGGTGGCCACCATTGCGCCCACGTCCACGGTTGGTTCGGCCTCCACGGGACCTGTTAACATTGTTAACTGAAGATACCTGAATCATTGCTCCATTTGTGTTCCTGTCTTATCTCATAGTCGAGCATGTGTGCGTAGACGTCGCTGATGGAGTAGGCGTCGGTGCGCGTGGTGATGCTTGTCACCAGTGAGTCGTAGTCCGAACCAAGTCCGCGCAGCATGTACGCGATCAGTTCTTCGTCTTCAAGCCACTTCCCAATTGCAGCGAGGGTGTCGGCGAGGCGCTTGATCTTGCGGAAGTAATCTGCAATGCTGAGATCCTTCTTCTGGATCATGGAAAGTTGCATGCGAATCTGCATGGCGCGCGCCTATGAGCTGGACGCGAACATCTTCTCTAGGGTGCTTCATGCGGCGCGCGCGGTGGTGACACCGACCATGGTGCTGAGGATGTCCTTGGTGATGGAGGACAGGATGGCGCTGAGCACCAGCTGGTCCTTGTGGTACCAGTAGGTGTACTCCGGGTTGACGGTGATTCGACGTGCGCTGTCTTCGGTTGGCTCGACGGTGATCGTCTGGCTTGGTGCTGGCAGAGATCCATCCACGTAGCCGATAAGGCCTTGGCTCCGAAGATACGGTAGGATTTGTGTTGACCACAATAGGTAATTCTCCTGTGTAAGTTTGACACTGATCATGTGATTGAACGATGGCGCTGGCATGGGATTGGGCTGCATCAAGTTAGGCTGAGTGGAGGTGGAAGAGAAATCGCTGATGGCTGAGTGTGAATTGGTTGACATGGTGATAGCTGGGTGGATCATGTAGCTCTGATACCATAACAGAGTTTGCCGAAGCACACTGATCCTCTTGGGATCATCTTGTATTTATAATAGAATGAGTGGCTACGAGAATTACAAGGATCCATGATCCGATTAGGCAGGAATGTGCCTGCATGCTAGGAGTGAGTGCGTTCGTGACGCAGTCGATACGCTAACTAATCAACAACCTGATTACAACGTTGAGTTAATATTCTAACAACGACCGCACCCTCTTCACGTTGAGCAGCTCAAGGCTGCAGATCCTATGAAGGTGGCGCCACTTCTTGCCGTACGGTGAGAAGAGTATCCCCACCCCGTCGACGATGGAGTTCCTCACCGTGACGCTCATGGCATGGGTGGAGAAGGTGGTGTCGTGTGTCTTGAGGATCTCCCGTGCGGCGTCCTGGGACGAGGCCACCACGACGGGGAGCTCGCCGAGCCGGAGGTACATGACGCCGGCCAGCGCGCGGTGCACCACCTGTGGGTTCATGGCAAGGTGGTGCAGGCTGCCGATGACGGGAAGCCACCATGGCCCCGGACGCAGCCTCAGCACATCTGTGCCGGCATTCTTGCGACGACAACGACATAGCTTCAGCTATGGAAAAAAATTGGGTGCGGGAAGTGTGGGTGCCATGGGCCCCGGGTACCTCATGACAAACATATGGGCCACTCGGATAGAGGATGGGCCTAGCCTTGTAATTAGAGATATAGCTAGATTCGGCAGACTTTGCCTTGTATAGAAAGGAATATACAGTCCTAGTCGGGTGCGTTATATCTCTAAGAGGAGATCCCTTGGCCGTATTCGGTTGGGACTCCTACCTTGTAACCCTGTCCCCCAGTATATAAGGGGAGGCAGGGCGCCCCATGAAGGCAGGTGGAGTTGGTTCACCAGAATCACCACCGCAAATCCTCAAAGGAATAACACCACAACTGGACGTAGGGTATTACCTCACATTGAGGGCCTGAACCAGTATAAAATCTTTCTGTGTTCCTTTGCAATCCACCGAGTTTCCATCCGCCGAGTAGCCCCATATATTTATTGCCGGTGTAAAACATTGACAGTTGGCGCGCCAGGTAGGGGGTTCGGCGTGATCTACATCTACAAGCTCGATGGATCCAGCAACCGAAGTCGACGGCGGCAAACTCCCCCCAGAGATGCAATCGCATTTAGAAGCCTCGACTTTGTCGCCGACCAGATCGGCAATCTCACCTTGGCCGACACGGACCCGATCCAACCGGCCGAGGAACCAGCAGACTCCGCGCCAGTCGGCCTACACGATGCTACAGCAATCTCTCACGACATGCTGCGGCGGTCTCCCATACGCCCAAGTCCAGGGACAACTCTTTCTTTCGGTGTTCGAGTCGGACTCGGTTTCGAGCCGGCCGAGATCGGGCCAAAAAAGGAAGAGATCGTCAATTTCCCGTTCGGACTCGGCGACGCCGCGGATATCTACAATCTACATCCGACGCGGCAAACCCGATCCCCTGGAGTTCGACTCGGATACGGCCCCGAGCCGCTCGAGATCGGATCTAGGGAGGTTGGAGTGGTAATCACCCCCATCAACTATTCCGACTACGACCCTCAGTCGGACTACGACTCCCAGTCGGATTCCGACTCTAAGTCGGACAGCAGTTCGGCAAGCTTCTCCCCGCCACGAGAAATCTTCATGGCATCCAAAGGCTCTACTCCTACTCAAGAATCACGCCGACTACATGAGCAACAAGAGGAGGAAGCCTGCCGACTACGAGAACAACAGGAGGAAGAACCAAGACGCCTGCACGCCCGCAACGACGGCCTACGCAGGGCTGGGCGAACCGCTCAGCAACAAACCCTCCAAACGACAGTCGGCGACCACGACGTCTTCATTACGCCACAACAGAACGTCGTGGCCGCCGCGACCCTACTGGACACGGTCCAACTTGGGCCTGATCACCAGGCCACCCCGACGATCGCAAGGATAAAAGCCCTGCTTACCGCTGCCGCATGTCAGCAGCACCAACAGTCGGGTGATACCCTCATACCGACCAACCGGTCGACATTCCCAACGGCAGTCTCATCTACCTCAAAGCGACGCCGAGCGGCTGGCTCCAGTCAGCTGCATACGGAGGCACGTCAGGCGTCACTCGGCAGCCCCAACGACAACCGGCGACGTCAAAGCAACCGTCGGGATGATCAGGACCTTCGAGGCCGACAACGACGTGATCTTCGGCAGGGCATCAACGCTCGACACCGCGAACGAGAAGATGATGAGCAACGCCAACCGGAAGACGAGAACGAGCGTTTCGGCCTCCACGACGAGCGGTTTCGCCGCCGTAGTCGGGGTCGGAGTCCTCATGAAGATGGAGTACCGGCCTTCACCCAGGAGCTACAATAGGTCGACTGGCCGTCGGGTTTCAAGCCTACATGCATCGACAAATACGACGGCAAGACCAATCCCGAGTCCTGGCTCACAGTCTACACTCTGGCGATCCGAGCAGCTGGAGGAAATCACAAAGTCATGGCTAACTACCTCCCGGTCGCTTTAGCCGACTCAGCGAGGACATGGCTAACAGGACTTCCCAAGCAATCAATCAGCTCCTAGGGAGAACTCCAAGAACGCTTCATCGCCAACTTCCAGGGGACATACGAGAGGCCATCTTCCGAGTACGACTTATATCAGTTGCATCAAAGGAAGAACGAATCTCTTCGTGACTTCATTAAGAGGTTTTCTGAGAAGAAGAACTCAATCCCTAACGTCAAGGATGAGGTCGTCATCGCCGCCTTTCGAAAAGGAGTCAAAGACACCTCGTTCATCGACAAATTCACACGGAAGCCTCCCAACTCTGTCAAGGCTTTATTCGACATAGCGAACAAATACGCCGACTCAGCCCACGCTGTTGCTGAGGCCCTTGAAGATAAAAAGGCATCCTGACAGAAGAAGCGGGAGGGCACCAACGACGCGGTCCCGACTAAAGCCGGGAATCGCAAACGCAAGTCAGACGGCTTCATTGTGGCAATCGGTCACAATCGTCTTCGACTTTCAACAACTGAAGATTATCAGAACAACAAGTGACATGCTCGGGGGCTCACAAGCTCAAACGCAAGGATGGCATCCCCACTCCAAAATACCGAACAGCTAAGTCGCTTCCTGATAAATATTTCTTCACTCGGCCTTGCCAATGCCGCTTACACCTAATAGGTGCACAAGCTGCACTCTTCTCTGTTTTTACTCTTAAATGATTGCAAAAGTACTTGAGTAGCATAAACCCTGATCCGTGAAACTTTGCTCCATAAAAGACGAACTCAAGTCACCCAAAACGTGTGTCTGGGAAAGAGCCATGAGCCAACTCCCGACGCTAGGGGGCTATGACTAGTCATGCAAAGTGTTTAAACGTAAGGGATCAACTACTCGGGGAAATTAATATCAAAAAGAGGAAAAACTCGTATTTACATATATTGTAAAATATATTTTATTCGGGTGATTATTTCCATCATCAGATGCTACTCATCGGATATCTTTATATTGCAGGCCCAGCTCCGGATACGCGTGACAGGAACTCAGGGCTGCGAGCCTATCTCCTACGCTCAGGGGCTGGACAAGTCTGCCAAAATATACTCAGGATGCTCCATGAGGGCTACTTACCGAGTACTTGCGCCAGTCGGGACGTCATCTTCCCCGGCTACGCTCCATGTGAGCTGACAACCGACTTCCGGCACTAGTCGGGGGTCGTATATCACTCGGCTGGGTGAGGTACGCCCCATGAGGGTCGCTAGCCGAATCCTATGCTAATGCAAGGTTCGGGTACCTCGCTTGGCTATAACTCTGTTGGGTAGGGTATGCCCCATGAGGGTCGCTAGCCGAATCCTATGCTAATGCAAGGTTCGGGTACCCTGCTCGGCTCTCCTGAAGTCAGAGAAGACCTACATCGTCAAAGCGCATCCGGAGTTCTCATGCACCGCGTCCCACTTGAGGAGGACAAGCAGATCCTGCAATATACCTACTCAGACTTCTGTGGCAACCAGGTTGCATTCGGAACGTAAGTCGGAAAGGCTTGCGAATAAGGATTTCTCTGGCTGATTGCAGTTACCGACACCAAAAACTCATCCTGACATGCGAGGGATGGTGATTTTATAGAGCCTACATTGGGTGGGTCGGTTTAGACCGGTGTACTCGGTAACGGGCTACCAAGATATGAGTTCCTACAGTAGCATGCTCCATGTGGGCTGAGTTAAAATTATAGCGCTGGTGCTACCAACAGGAGCCGATGAGGTAAACAGATATGCTTCATGAGAGCCTTATTGCTAAACATATATGTTTGGGTATCTGTTTTATCCACCAGGTCTCGAGGATATATCCTTACAAGGATCACAAGCTGGTCTTCATTAAAATTGGGGATGCAGGTATCTTTCTCGGGTACACCTGACCACGCCGTGGATTTATTTTCATAAAGTGGTACTCGGCCTACATGCATGGCCATCAGTTGCCATAAGCAACATTATTCCCATTGACATGATGTGGAAGAGTCTAACTTTCGAGTAGTGTACTACTCGGGAAAGACTATAAATTTCTCATTCCCGCTGACATGATGCGGAGGAATCTAACTTTCGAGTAGTATACTACTCGGGAAAGACTATAAACATTCTTCCAGCTGACGAGCTGAAGAGTCTAACTTCCGAAAGGGACGCCGCTCGGGAAAGACTATAAACACTTTTTCCAATTGACATGAAGTTGACGAGTCTAATTTTCGAGTAATATATTACTTGGGAAAGACTATAAATAATCATCCCGGCTGACATGATGCCGACGAGTCTGATTTTCGAGTAATATACTACTCGGGAAAGACTATAAACACCCCCTTTCCAGCTGACATGACGCTGAAGAGTCCCACATACGAGTAGTTCCCTACTCGGCAAGACTATAAATTATATTCCGGTTGACACGATACCGAAGAGTCTCATATACTAGTAGTATACTACTCGGGAAAGACTACAAGGTTAAAGATCTTTGACTTTACGTTTAATTGTCTTCACAATTAAGCACAAAGTCGGGGGCTACACCTAATAGGTGCGCCTATTCGGCGCACACTATTCCTACATCTACATGGAGCCCTTCATAGCCTCGCTGCCAGCTGACATAAAGCAGGACTTGGGAGAAGAAGCACTCGGACAAAGAGTACTCGGGAGCAATGCACTCGGGAATACTTCACCATGGAGGATGAGCACTCGGCATCAGCTGTGACTCAACTATGAAGGTCTCGGGGGCTACTGTGGGTGCCATGGGCCCCGGGTACCTCATGACAAACATATGGGCCACTCGGATAGAGGATGGGACTAGCCTTGTAATTAGAGATATAGCTAGATTCGGCAGACTTTGCCTTGTATAGAAAGGAATATATAGTCCTAGTCGGGTGCGTTATATCTCTAAGAGGAGATCCCTTGGCCGTATCCGGTTGGGACTCCTACCTTGTAACCCTGTCCCCCAGTATATAAGGGGAGGCAGGGCGCCCCATGAGGGCAGGTGGAGTTGGTTCACCAGAATCACCACCGCAAATCCTCAAAGGAATAACACCACAACTGGACGTAGGGTATTACCTTACATTGAGGGCCTGAACCAGTATAAAATCTTTCTGTGTTCCTTTGCAATCCACCGAGTTTCCATCCGCCGAGTAGCCCCATATATTTATTGCCGGTGTAAAACATCGACAGGAAGACCGCACGCTATTTCCATGAGGCTCCCCGCTAGAAAGGCGACGTGTGTCCAACCAAGCCTGGGTGCCGTGGCTCGTCCTTAGCTCCGTGCGGCTCGCCTCACGCAGCTAGGCTTACCTTCTCGCATCATCGTAGCGCAGCTCAGCTCGCCTCCGTGGCTCAGAAGCCTGCATCCTTATCTCCGAGGACGCTGTATCCATCGCCGCCAAGGCCGCCGCCTCCTCTTTCACATCCACTGAGGCGCCCTGTACCCTATCGCCGTCGGCACCGCCGCCGCTGCCGGCGTTGCTGCCTCTCGTCCCTACTCCCACCGCCTTGCTCCTCACCCATAGTCTCTATGTCCACTATGCCGCGTCGCTGCCTCGATCTCGCTTCTACGCCAGGTGATTCAGATGGCCGCGTCCACGACACCATTGGGGGCTCACGCTGGGCGGCCGTGTCCGTGTAGGAGAGGATCGTTGTTTTTCATATGCAGAAGGTGATGATTTCATTGACTCTGCTATTTCATTCTGAAGAACAATTCTGATGAGCGTTCTGAAGAAATTAGAAATGAACAACCATTCTGAGAAGATGTTGGGCAGGTTTCACAAGACATTATTTGAAGTTTGGAGAGTTCCCTGAGCCTGCAGTACATGACTTTCAAACGAGGACTGGTCTCAAATAAACCAATGAACTTGCAGTAGTGGATATTGTAATCACGGTTGAACAAAGAAGCTAGGGGAAGCAGACGATGTTTCAGATAGCAGCAGCAATTTGTATAACATTGGACATAACTGATTACTTTTTGTATTGTGTACTATCTGGAGATTTCACACGATCATTGTACTATGTAATCTGGAGTAGCATTTCAGTCAAGTTTAGTGTAGTGATCAAATTGGATGTATCTGTTTAAAAAACAGAGATTGTTATGAAATATATTTTTTTCTTAAAATTATGTGGATGTTCTGTAATGAGTCCATGATCATGTCCTTTCCAGTGTTGGCCTTGATGTTGACTTTAGTGTTTGAGATGAACCATCAGTTATGAGGAAAAATTAGAAATTTACAATCAGCAAGAACAGAACAGTGATCTCAGTCAATATAAATGTGAACAAATGTCTTACATAGCAAATAAATTCACCTCAGAAATCTTAATCATTACAGTATGCAATATATATTAATCAAAATATAACTGTCTAGCAGTCGTGGACAATTTAGCCTCTTGCTCAACTCCAAGTAAAAGACTTGTAAGTCCACCTTGGATTGGAGGACCAGACATTGCTGAAGATTGCGCATACACATCAGTTGCAGCGGTTGGCATTGTGGCATTTCCAGTGCTGCCTTGGATCAAAGGATCATCCATGGTAGAAGGTTGGCCAAACTCATCAGTTGCACCAATGCTACCGTCATAAAGGCACTATCACATAATATGAATTGTTCATAATTCTTTCATGTAAGTAAATAACAATGAAAATGCAAGCGAATAATGAGTCCATCTCTTACAATTGATTCATGTGGATCAGCACCTTAATCTATATTCTCTGCTGAATTGTCTGAACCTTTTCCTGTACCAAATATAGTAAAATAAAAACACTATACAAAAAAGTAGCCCTACTGGAATTAAAATTATCTAGAAAATGTAGGATCAGTACCTTTCTTCTTAGAATTTTTCTTCTTCTTTTTTGTATTCTTTTCGACTCCGCTTTGGAGTCGTTTATTCTTTGGGCCTTTCACCACCCGAGGAACTATGAACGATATTGTACCTTTTGAGGTGTTTGTAGCACAGTCAGTAGAAACTGAAGGAACCTCTTCGGATTTTTCATCCAACTTGCTTAGAAAATTATCTGCTTCCAAGTCCAGCTTCCGTATGCCTTTCTCCAAATAATCAAGGAGTTCTTTCGACGGCAAGCACTTCAATGCAACAGATGCCGCCATTCGTGAGATTCGTGCAGCGTGCGTTTTTGAACTTTCCTCCTCGATTTCTTGCTTCTCGATATAAAATCCGGTTTTTGCATATTTTGTCCATCTTCTCAATATATATTGCGGAGGTAAAGTAAAAACATCTTTCACATTGAAGACCTTCAGGGCATGCTTGCACAAAACACCTACAAGATCAATATACCATTTTTTCATCGGTTCATATATTAAACTATATTATAATTAAAATGTGTGTACATACCTATGGATTCATACTTTCTGCAAGAACATGTGATGGGCATATCTGCAGCGTTGAAATCAATCGTTGCTCCATGATTAGAGTACATATGTGTAACCATATATGTCAAGATTGACCCATTAGTTTGTAACAATTTACAGGAGAATGAAAATTGTTCTTTAAATTCTTCCTCAAACTCGGAATACATCCTTTTTGTGTATGATTCAGCTGCGGTCTTCAACAAAGGTAATTTTGGGATATAAGTAACCGGGTTCTTTCGTCGTGAATTAAAATCTTCATCTAACTCATTTTCACGAAGACTACGGGCAACCTTCTCACATTCTACAAGGAGTTCTGAAAGACCAAGTTTCCTACGAAATCTTTTCTTAAAGACATTATTCATACCTTCGCTCCTTTGTGTTGAGGTCATATCAGCTGTAAAAGAGTCACGGTACACCGCAGCCCACTTTTTCCTCAACTCAAATAGATTTCCCATCCATTTGTTGTCCTCAAGGTTATACTTAGCCAACAATTCCTGCCACTTCTGGATGAACATAGCTTCTGATCTGTCTTCATAGACACATCTCTTAAAATCAGGTAGAAATTTTTCAGGAAATTTCTGAATTACATGCCCCAGATGTTTAGCGGCATTGAGATAGATGTGCCACAAACAAAGACGATGGCTTGTATTTCGGAATACATAAGCAATTGCTCCTGCCATGGCCGCATCTTGATCCGTAAAAATTGTGCTTGGATGCTTTCCTGACATTGCTGTTAAGAAGGTCTCAAAAAGCCAAACAAATAATTCAATAGTCTCATTAAATAATAATGCAACCCCAAAAATTATCGTTTGCTTATGATGGTTGGCTCCAAGAAGTGGAGCAAAAGGCATTTCAAACTTATTAGTCTGAAATGTGGTGTCAAACGACACGGCATCACCAAAGCATGCATAGTCCATTATAGACTGGCCATCTGTCCAAAAGAAATTAGCTATCCGACCATTTTCCTCATCTAGTTGAACAGCATAAAAAAATGTAGGATCCTCTTTCTGCTTATTCTTCAAGTATTCCAACAATGATTGTGCATCATTGGATTCTAAGTACTTCTTACGCTCTCGACCAATCTCATTGTTGCTATCCATCTTTAAGAATGGCATCTTGTCAGATCCTCCATAAAATTCCTTCATGAACTCATACACCTGGGCCGGTTTCATCCCTGCTTCTCTTATTTGTCCAATTAGTTACCTATCTGCTTCTGTAACACGACGTTGGGACTTCAATTTGTGCAATTTATTTGGACTAGCAAGATAATGATTGTGATCAAGTACAACCTTTTGCACTTTCCAAATCCCCTCTTTGCTGACACTAAATTGAACACGAGCATCGCAACCTGTACTTGTAATGTCCCTCTGTGATGATCCATTATTTCGATATCCTTGGTTACTGCAAACTATATGCTTCTGACATATAGTGTTATCTGCTCGATGCTTTGTACTGCTTTTTCGAATGCTGAATCCAACCTTACCAGCATATGTGTTGTACATCTCATAAGCTTTATCTTCTGAATCAAAAGCCATTCCAACTTCTAGAACAATCAAGTTTTGCACAACTTTATCAACCACCTGCTATACAATGAGATAGAAATCAAAATTATTTGACAAGGAATCAAAATTATTTGACAAGGAATCAATATTCCACACCTCAACAGATTCTGGTGCCATAGATTCTGGTAACTCTGAAACTGACGTAGTCACGGGCAATGTGGGCGTCGACTCAGTGGCAGCATGGACATTCCCCTGCGAGAAAACTATATGTCATCGTATCATCGAAATAGGCGTCAAGGTGATCCACACTCGTACCTGTATTGCATTATTATCACTCGTATATGAAGAATTGACGTCAACAACATCATCACCAATTGGGACATGAACAGCAGCGCCATCGCTTAGGGCATTGTTAACCTCAGGGATGGCTGCTACTGCTGTAGATGGTGAAGATAATTGGTCGGCGTTTGATCGAGTCCGGACGGCGGAGGCCACTTCGCCTGTGCGGCCGGGAGACGCCATCATGCAACCGGCGATCGGCTCCCACGGCGGCAGCCGGCAGCCGATCCTTATCGTAGCCCCTCCTTGTAGTTCGATCTGGTCCTGTGATTGTGGCGGTTAGGTACTTAGTGCTTGGCTTGACAGGAGCGTGAAGCCGTAAAGGAAGAGGCTGAGCCACTGGGTGCAAGCCGTGCGCTGCTGCTGATGCTACGCGAGGCAAGGCGAGCCGCGCGGAGCTGAGGACGAGCCACAGCGCCCAGGCTTGGTTGGACACGCGTCGCCTTTCTAGCGGGGAGCCTCACGGAAACAGCGTGCGGTCTTCCCGCACCCAATTTTTTTCCTCAGCTGTACGTAGATCACCCGGGCCCAAGTAAGCAAGACATTTAACTGTTACGAATCCTTATTATTTTAAGAGATAAAATTTATTTTTTATAATCCAGATTAGTTAGAGATAAATTTATGTTTTTTTATCTCTAACCTCCTCTACCTGTACATATTGATCATTGATTAATAAAGAGACAGTTGTGTCTCATGTGTTTATTATCTTCTTCTGTAGTGTGATTGTACGAGAAGGAATACGGTCTTCTACATCTTCTCGACGTCTTATCTGCTACGAGAGAAAAGTGAGCGAATCTAAACGATATGTCGACGTAGCCGTTCTACAACATTAACAAGCAAAGTTAGGCCTGCTTTATTTGGGCCTATCTAGTTTCACTGGTTTATATATCTGTTAATGAACAGATCAGAAGCAACGCCACGCATGCATCCATGTAGAAGTCTCCAAGAAGATTATTGTTGTTCTTTTTTTTGGCTACTCCATCGATTTTTAATAGATGATGTTCTATTCGTCTTATAAAAAATAACATAATTATTTTTGTTGTGACTTATTTTATTATTAAAGTAACTTTAAACATGGCATATATGTTTATATATTTGCACAAAATTTTTAAATAAAACATATTCAAATATATGTCTAAAAGTTAATGACGTCATCTATTAAAAACAGAGAGAGTACTTCACAAGATTATTGTCATGGATTATTTGCTTCCCGCCTCTAAAACTATGTTTTCTAAAAAAAACTTTCTTTTGTTCCATTGCTTAGACCATTTATTATAAGCTATTTGTTATTTTTTCTTAAAATATTAAGTTATCCCTATGATTAAGTAAATAATCCGCAACAATAATCCCTATATATAGAAGTACCTGCAAAAATCTTTACAAACCACTTAGGAGCTAATAGAATGTTTAACACCTTTTCTCGAAGAAAGTTATACCACCTTTTCTCAAAAAAGGCATTTTTACGGATGCTCTATAAATCAAGAACTACTTTGAATGAATTGATCAGCACTATAATTAATTACCAGCTGGAAAAGAAAGACCGATCGGAACTCTTAATTTCAAGGGTGAAAAAAAATTCAAGAAGGTGATGTGCACGGTGCATCCAAGATAAGGCACTTTTATTAATTTTTCACTTTCAAGAAGTCATGTCACCATGGAAAAAGATAAGATAAAGAGAAGGTCATGAGGTCACCCTTCAACAAATTCGGAAAAAAGGCCAGGCAGGCATATTGCAGTCAGCTAAAAAGCTTGACTACTAGCTCTCTCTGTTTCAAAATATAAAATTTTTTAAATTATTTAGTAATAGATAAAAAATTCTTTTTTAAGTCATTTTAGTTATCAATTTTTGAATTTAAATTGCTTAAATTTACTTTCTAAGCATTGGATTGATTTTGGATTCATTAAAATAGTGAGAATCACGAAATTCATCAGTGTAAAAATAATTATATTGTGATATAAAATTTGAATTCTAGAAATATTTATATTTTGGATCAAAGCAAGTACAATAGAAGCATGTTTTTACTGACCATACCACTTCGATCGATCTCTCTCTTTTAGGTTAGTTTATACTGTGATAACAAAAAATAAGCACAAATATTGACCAAAAGGTTTACTGCTTGATTATCTTTGCTGGAGCCAGCTTTACTAAATTCCAGTCTTGCAAGCGTGCAAATTGAAAAGGCACACAAGTCTTTGATTCGATTCGATTCAACAAAGATATCATATAATTTCCAATAATTTCACTAGTGTAAAATTATGTGCTAAAAATTGGTTTATCTTGTGATTTATGAACTTGGCATAAGCGTGTATACGACTGACGTAGGTCAGGTTGTGAATATCTGTGCCCAAAAACAGTGTGTTTGGTCTATTTGTGTGTAGGTACTTAGAGTCAACCTTGGTCAACGGCGGGATCAGGAATAAACTCAAGGAGGAGTTTAGATCCAGAACGGTCAAGGATGCCAGGTGACAAGATGAGACAGAAGGTGACACACGGTGGGCGAAAACCGTGTAGGAAGATTTTTGAAACGGGCTTCACAAGGTTACGTGCAAGCGCCAAAAATTCACGGAAAAATTATGAAGAAATTGGATAGAAATTCGCAATGAAGAAAAGAATTTTTTATTAAATAGATGAGCGCTACAGTATGTGGTCACTGTAGCATCATGCATATGCGTATGCATGGGCTGACAGAGCAGGCCGGCGTAGCAGGCCTGGCCTGGAGGCCCACGAGGACATTATAAATAGTGACTCTCTGTTAATTTTTGAGAGACTTTTTTAGGGATTTTTAGAGAGCAAATTTATTATTAGATTAGAGTTCTAATCTAGAGTTTTGGTGATTTCGTGGAGAACTCTTTTGGATGTTTTGGAGAAATATCTTGTAAGCACAATCTTGGTAATAAAGGTAAAGTTTATGGAAGATTAGTGCGGTAATTCATCCCTCTTTCTCGTTAATCTTTATGCATGCCTAGCAATCGATTTTAGATTGATTTGTTTTTCTCTAAGATTTAGGTTGGTTTCTTTGATCTAAAATCTAGCTAGGGTGTTTTTCTAGTTTTCTGAAAAGTTTAGTTGGTTAATTATTTTTGGATCTCGTTTAATCAATTAATTAGGGTTTAATTAATTTCCGTCAACCTTCTGTTTAGTAATATTGTTTCGTTCATATCTCGAGATTCAGAACTCCGATTGACGTGACTCCAGTTGGGTTTATTTGAAAATTTTGTATAGTTTATTCTGTCAAAATTTCAGGTCGATCGGAGTTACGGATCTATGGCTACAATCTGTTTAGTGACGAAACGGTGTTCTATCCAGATTCTAAAAACGTGATTTTTCAGGTTTTGTGATTAGGGGAAAGTGTTAAATTTTATTTTTACCTTACGCAATCATTCACCCCCCTGATTGCCTATCTTAGTGTGAGTCGATCCTACAAGTGGATCAGAGCAAAGTTATTTATTTTATTATCTTTTCTAATTGATCTTAACCGACAATTAGAAAATATGTCGACGGATAGGTATTCCACAAAACCGTGTGTTTTCGATGGTGTTGATTTTCAGTATTGGAAGGCTAAGATGGAGGCATACATTCAAGCTTAAGGCTTTGCGATATGGGAGAAGATCTACAAGCATATCAAGTTCCCGAAAACGATGCAGTGACAGCAGCGAACATGCCACAGGTGGAGGCTAACAGCAAGGCGAGGAATTTGATTATTCAAGGGATAGGAAGAAGCGACTTTGACCATGTGGTGGATCTCAAGTCAACACATAAGGTATGGACAGCACTTTGTGATTATCACGAAGGATCAAACACGGTAAAAGAGATACGTCAAGATATGTATAAAAAGGAATATATGTGATTTGAGATAAAACCCGGTGAATCTCTTGATGACTTCTTTGCTCGCTTTAACAAGATTCTTAGCAACTTACGTTCTGTTAATGTTATATACACCGATGCTGAAAATTCTTGTCAATTGCTAGGAGCTTTAGATATGTCTATATGGGAGATAAAGGTAATATCAATTAGAGAATCTACTACCATGAGTACACTTACATTAGATGTGCTTTATTCTAAATTGAAAACTCATGAGCTAGATGTTTTTGCTAGAAAAAATATGGCTAATAAATCAATAGCTTTAGCTTCACAAACTAACAACTCTATTGGTGATAACTCTTTATCTAGCTATGCTTTGTCCTCTTTGTTTTCACTAACTGATGAACAACTAGAACAACTTCCTGAAGATGATTTGGCACTCCTCTCCACTCGCTTCACAAAAGCTTTGCAAAATGTTCGATCCAGAAAGAGAGCAAATAGTGGAGAAGCTCGGAGATGTTTTGAATGTGGCTCGCTGAATCACCTTCGTCTTAAATGTCCAAAATTTCTAGCAAGAATTTCTAGGGATGATGATGAGGAGGAAGACAAGATAGAGAGTGACAAGAAGCGAACACTCAAGAGCACTAAGAAGAAGGGGTATTTGAACAAGAAGGTAGTGCACCGTGTTCTCTCTGCTCTTGGACAGGTAAATCTAAGCGATGTGGACACCGAGAGTAATGATGATGCTACTTTCAAAGGCAAGAAAAGCTTGATTGGCCTATGTATGATGGCAAGTAGCAGAAGCGTCACCAATAGTGGCATCGACAATGACAGCGACAATGAGGTAGAACCTTCTTATGATGATTTAGCTTGTGCTGTTGAAAAACTTGGTACTTCATTAGAGAAGAGAGATAAAAAGATTAAGAAACAAGATGCTTTGGTTGAAAAATTAAATGATGAAATTGCAAGACTTAAAACTTTGACTCCTATAGATGATTCTTACAAATCATGTGATTTAGTTTATGCTGAATTTACTTCTCTAAGCGATATGCATGCTTCTACTTTAAAGGACCTTAAGCTTGAAAAAGAGAAAAATGATAAACATGTTTGTATAGTTGATAAACATGTCTCTTGTGATAAATGCAATGTTCTTAAGTTGAAGTTAGAAGATACTGATGTTAAAATTGCAAAACTAAAAGAACATCTTGCTACCCATAAAGTTCTTTCATGCTCTAATTGTGGTAAAAATGATAGATTTCAGCATGTATCTTGTAAGTATTGTGCTACTCTTTTGAAGCGTATTGATTATTTGCAAGAAAAGATAGGAACTAAAAGTTTGAATCAAAAGACTAGTTTTGAAAAATTTAAAACTGGTTTGGGTTTTGATCCTTATGATTATTCTAAGACCCATGCTCCAAAAGTTGTTAAATCCCTTGGAAGTGGCATAATTAAGACAGTCAATGAATCTAAAATGATGATTTTTAAATCTGCTGGTATTATGTCATCTTCTAGCACAACAAATGCAAAGGTAGTCTCTACTTCTTAAGCTAAATACAAAGTTAAGTACACTTGCACTCATTGTGGTAGAGATGAATATAAAGTAGAATTTTGTTTTAGACTAGCCAAACAACAAATGAGAGAAAAGGCTAAGGCTTGGTCTAATTTGAGAAAGGCACGCCCCTTTAGTTCTACTAACATGAGTAATGACAGATCTAAACCTTTGTATAAAAATACTTGTGTTATGTCTACTGGTGTGCGTCGTGTGTCTTAGTACTGGATTTCTAAATGCTATATTACTAACTCCGGTACTGAGACCTCGACACTGTTTTCTTCTATATAAACACTTCGCTCGAGGAAGGAGAACGTCTGGCTACTGGATTCCGGATGCTCACGCCACATGTCCGGTGACAAGAATTGGCTCTCCTATCTCACAGAAGCATCGCATGTTGAAAAGGTAACTTTTGGAGATGCTTCTACTTCTATGGTTGTGGCAAAAGGTACAGTAAAGATGAGCGATAAGTTTATGTTCAAGGATGTGGCTCTTGTTGAGAACTTGAAATATAACTTGCTTTCTGTTTCACAAATATTTGATGAAGATCTTGAAGTGTGCTTTAAGAAAGTTAAATGTAGAGTATTAGATACTTCAGGAGATCTTGTCTTTAATATTACACGTTTTAGGAGAGTGTTTAAAGCTGATTTTGATGTGTCATCTTCTGTTAAGCATAGGTGTCTAGTTGCCAATGACTTTAAAGACTTATTCTTTTGGCACCGTAAACTTGGCTATGTTGGTTTTGATCATTTAACACGTGTTAGTGGTTTGGATCTTATACGTGGTCTACCTAAGCTTAAGGGTGATAGCGATATAGTATGCTCTTCCTGTAGACATGGTAAGATGTATGCAGGTTCACATCCACCTCTTACTATGGTGATGACAACTTCTACACCTTGATACCGTTGGACCATCACGAGTTCAATCTTTTGGAGATAAGTGATACGTGCTGGTAATTGTTAATGATTTTTCTAGATACTCTTGGGTTTATTTTATGGTATCTAAAGATGAGGTTTTTAGTTTTTTTAGAAGTCTTGCTCTTAGATTATCTGTTGATCACCTAGGAGCTCTTAGAGCAATTAGAAGTGATTGTGGATCTGAATTTAAAAATTCTTCTTTTGATTAATTTTGTGCTGAAAAAGGTCTTGATCATCAATTTTCTTCACCTAGAGTACCACAACAAAATAGTGTAGTTGAAAGGAAAAACAGAATCTTGGTTGAGATGGCTAGAACTATGCTAAATGAATTTTCTACTCCTCGAAAATTTTGGGCTGAAGCTATATCTACTGCATGCTATGTTTCAAATCATGTATTTTTGATATCAAAGCTTGGTAAAACTTCTTATGAGTTGCGGTTTGATCATAGGCCTAGTGTTTCTCACTTCGTGTGTTTGGGTGCAAATACTTTGTGCTGAAATCTGGAAACTTAGATAAATTTGAGGCTAGATCAGTTGATGGCATGTTTTTTGGTTACTCTACTTATTCTCGTGCCCATCATGTTCTAGTTTTGGAGACTAACAAAATAATAGAAACATGTGAAGTTACTTTTGATGAGACTAGCCTAGGTACTAGTCCAAGTATTGTATGTACATGTGTATATATTCAGGGGGAAAACATTTTTGTTGATGAAGATGATGATGATGATGTAGCTGAAGCTTTAACTCCTCCCACACAATTAATTGCAACAGATCCTGCACCTATTACAACTTCACCTACAACTAAGCATCCTCAAACTACCACATCATCTGCGCATGTAGAAGATCAAATAGAAGAAAGTGAAGTTTTTGAAGCAACAGCTCCCTTGCACATTCAAAGAAGATATCCACCTCAACAAATGATTGGTAATCTTCATGAAAGAGTGACACGTTCCAGGTTTAACGATGCAAACTCTCATGCTCATTCAGCGTTTGTTGCGTCTTTAAACCCAAAGATATATCACATGCAATTAACTGACGAATCTTGGATCAATGCCATGCATGAAGAAAATTAAAGAACTTCGAACATATAAGGTTTGGAAATTAGTGCCACCTACCTCCTAATCATTCTGTATTAGAACTAAATGGGTGTTTAAAAATAAACAAAGTAAGGATGGTGTAGTTGTTAGAAACAAATCTAGGTTGGTTGCTCAAGGTTTTACACAGATAGAAGGTTTAGATTTTGATGAAACTTTTGCTCCTGTTGCTAGATTTGAAGCCATTAGAATCTTGTTAGCCTTTGCTGCTTCTAAAAGTTTTAAACTTTATCAAATGGATGTAAAAGTGCTTTTCTAAATGGGTTTATCAATGAAGAAGTTTATGTTAAGCAACCACCTGATTTTGAAAATTCAAAATATCCAAACCATGTTTTTAAACTATCTAAGGTCTTGTATGGTTTTAAAACAAATAGCACTAGAGCATGGTATGATAAGTTGAAAAACTTCCTACTTGAAAAGGGTTTTTCCATGGGAAAGGAGACAAAACGCTTTTTGTTCTTAAGCAAGGCAATGATCAATTATTCCGTTTCAGGATTTGTGTGGATGATATCATCCTTTGGTTGTTTACTCTTATGTTTGGTGTCCCAGTTTTCAGAAACTATGAGTAGTAAATTTCAGATGAAGTATGATGGGCAAATTGACTTATTTTTTGGGATTGTAAATTAAACAAAACAAAAGAAGGTATATTTTTATCCATCAAAGTAAGTATACGAAGTATCTTCTATATCGTTTTGGAATGGAGAATTGCAAACTCATCATAACACCCATGAGAGCTACATCTACACTTGATCCTGATGAGGAAGGTGAGCCAGTTGATCAAAAGGAGTATAGGAGTATGATTGGTTCACTTTTGTATCTTGCTGCTTCAAGACTGTTGATATACAATCGCTGTATGTTTATATGCATAGTTTGAAGCTTCCCCACGTGCTTCACATCTTCAAGCAATTAAGTGAATTCTTAGGTTATTCATGGTACTAAAGACCTTTGGTATATGGTTATCAGCATCATCATTATATTAGCTTAAGAGTTTTCTATGCTGATTTTGGAGGTGTAGACTTGATAGGAAAAAGTACTTCTGGTGCTTGTTTCTTCTTGGGTAATTCACTTGTTGCTTGGTCATCTAGAAAACAATCATTTGTAGCACAATCAACTGATGAATCTAAATATGTGGCTGCTGCTAGTTGTTGTTCTCAAATACTTTGAATAGTACCTACACTTCAGGATTATGGTGTTACTTTGGAAAATGTTCCGCTTTTCTATAATAACACAAGTGCCATTTGTATTGCTAAGAACCCAGTACAACATCTAGGACAAAACATATTGATATTAGATTTCACTTTCTTAGAGATCATGTTGAAAAAGGAAATGTGGCACTTCATCATATGGATACTGAACATCAATTGGTAGATATTTCACAAAACCTTTTAGATTCTTCTCGTTTTGCTTATCTTAGGAGGAGAACTTGGAATTATTCATCCCATGGGGTTGTTTTAAGGGGAAGTTTTAACTCTTTGTAACATATTTATTATTGGTATGCTTTTTTATTTGAAATTTAAAAAAATGAAAATTGCTGATAAACTAATAAGCACTACATATGATTCGTATGTGTCTTTTGAAGCTATGTTAATGCCATAAAGAAAGACTGCTCAATGTTTGTACATACGTAGTGTAGGTCTTTGCATGACTATCTAAATAAAATGATAACTTGAATTAAATATTGGTATGATTGAACTTTCTTATCTATTTTGATCTTGTTTTATATGTGGTAATGTACTATTAAAAATAATATGAGAAAGATCAAAAGTATGTGCTATGGAAAAATGTGATAAAGATCAAGGAAATACGCATTGTCACGCTTCTTTTTAACGAGACTGCTTACCTTTGCACTTTGGTATGAACTTGAAAAAGTTGTGTATGACCGAAATCTTGTTCTTAAGCCTGTAATTGTCAAAAGACATAGGTTTTGACTTGGGATTGAAAAATAAATCTGATGCGATGCTATATAATTCCTTGTAATTGATATCTTGTTGCAACTAATTAATAAGTTTCAGCTCTTTTAAACACCAATGAATTCAAGTATTGAAATAGTTGAGGAAGCAATATCATGTCATGTAATAAATTGTTTAATTGCACTTAATTTTTAGTTGTGCTAGAGTTACATTGCAGGTGGTATGGATGTGAGAGTGCAAATTACTTTTTTAGTATGACATGCAGTGAGGCATTTGATACATATTTTGATGATTGACTGGTGCTCATTATTAAAAAAAAAAGGATAAAAAATAATATTTCTCTTTTATGTTAAAATTTTTCTTGATGAACTCATTGTCAAAAAGGGAAGAGTTTTATATACAGTTTTTTGATGATCTTTTTCACGTTATTTTGTTTTTGATAATGGTAATAGAATGCAATGTTCAGTGTTTATATATATTGTTACCAATATTTTTATCAAAGGAAAGATTGTAAAATCATGTGCTGAAAAATTGGCTTATCTTGTGATTTATGAACTTGGTATAAGCGTGTGTACGACCGACGTGGGTCAGGTTGTGAATATCTATCAAAAACAGTGTGTTGGTCTATTTTGTTGTGTAGGTACTTGGGGTCAATCTTGGTCAACGGCGGGATCGGGAATAAACTCAGGAAGGAGTTTAGGTCCAGAACGGGTCAAGGATGCCGGGTGACAAGGTCGACAGCAAGGTGACACACGGTGGGCGAAAACCGTGTGGGAAGATCTTTGAAACGGGCTTCACAAGGTTACGTGCAAGCACTAAGAAATTCATGAAGAAAAATTATGAAGAAATTGGACTAAAAATTCGCCGATAGAAGAAAAGAATTTTTTTTATTAAAAAAGAATGAGCCTACAGTTACAGTATATGCCGAGTACTGTAGCATCATGCATATGTGTATGCTTGGGCTGGTCAGGCTGCAGAGGCAGGCAGGCCGGCGGCCGAAAGCGTAGCAGGCCTGGCCCTGGAGACCCTCGAAGAACATTATAAAATAGTGACTTCCTGTTAATTTTTTTGAGAGATTTTTTTAGGACAATTTTTAGAAAGCGAATTTGTTTTTAGATTAGAGTTCTAATCTACAGAGTTTTGGTGATTCGTAGAGAAATCTTTTGGATGTTTTTAGAGAAACATTTTGTAAGCATAATCTTAAGTAATAAAGGTAAAAATTTATGGAAGATTAGTGTGCGGTTAATTAATCCATCTTTCTCGTTCATTCTTTATGTATCGGGTTAGCAATCGATTTTAGATTAATTTGTTTTTTCTCTAAGATTTGGGTTTCTTTAATTTGTAAAATCTAGCTAGGGAGTGTTTTTCTAGTGGTATGAAAAGTTTAGTTGGTTAATTATTTTTCAAATCTCGTTTAATCAATTAATTAGGGTTTAATTAAATTTCGTTAACCTCTTCTATTCTATATATTGTTTCGTTAATATCTCTAGATCCAGAAGTCGAATTGACGTGATTCTAGTTGGGTTTGTTTATAAATTTGTCTAGTTTATTCTGTTCAAAATTTCAGGTATCGATCGGAGCGGATGCTACAATCTGTTTAGTGAAGAACGCGTGTTCTATCAGAATTGCTGAAAACACGGTTTTTCAGGTTTTGTGATTAGGGGGAAGTGTTAAATTTTTAATTTTTAACTTACGCAATCATTCACCCCGCTGATTGCCTATCTTAAGTGAGTCGATCCTATAAACTAGTGCCATCTCAGATGAATTGTAGCGCATGTTCACATAATATGCTTACTCCATATCTGTGTTGCAGACTTGCAGTAAGAGCATAACACATCTTATCATTCCGTTCACATATCTTATATGATCTTCTTTGAGTTTGCTCGCGCTCATGTCCACATTTCCCTTCAATTTCAAGCTCTTGTTTAAACCTATTCATGTAATTCATTCAAATTGATGGGGTTCTCAATCTCCTCGTCTTTTTTCTGTTCTTTGCAAAGGTGTAAAAAAAAGAGGATTTTTTTGAAAAGAAGATTTGACTACTCGAGGAAATTGTTGAACCTCAATCGAGATGCTTATATTTTGTGTTCTCTCTACTGAAATGTGTCACAAGCGAAGAAAACATGGAGAAATGAGCACGCAATAACATCCGTGGTTGCGATAAAAAAACCAGATAGAGTTCAGACAGTGGAAGAGAAGGGTCGAAAAGGATGGTGCAGATTATCGATAAACCATAGAAAGGTACAATTAAATGGACCAACATTGAAGAAGGGAATCCGAGATAAATTCCGGTGCAGTGACAGTGGCAGGCATGCCTGGCATGTAAATTGCTAACCGTATATATCACCCTGACCGTCCAAAAGTGGACGAGCTTCAGTCCCGAATGTAGTGAGTATGAAAGTGACTTGTGAGATCTCAAAAAGACAATATAATGACTGGCAATGGCTGGGATTCCTGTAGCCCTAGCTAGCAGAAACTGATAAGGCAGTAATGTCCTCAAGACAATTTTTAGGGTCCTATTTATGGGGATATTTAGTGCTCCATTCAAGATTTTAAGGTGGATAAGGATTGTTCCATGTTTCCAGTTCATAATACAATAGCATAAAAGACGCGCGTGCTATAGCCTCTAGGTCTGGATGTGATGAAGATTCTGAATAGATGGTCATTGGAAGCATCGATAAGCAATGACAGTGGATCAAGATTGGCCGAATTTGCCCATGTTTTGGGAAGATTTAACTCCTGTGGAGGTTCCAAAGAAGGGCGCAGGCTGCATGTCAGACTAGGACAGTTATGTCTTTAAGATCTCTTTTAGGCGAAAGATTGTTTTTAGTGAAACCTTGAGGACTGCAATAACATTACAAAGATGTCATCATGTAGTCGAGTATATATCATTGTGCCTTCGAGGAAGTTTGGTGTCCTAGAGTTCAAATTTTGTGGCATTTGTGGAGGTCGTGGGGGCACCGTATTGCGGGTGGTGTGAGTGCGGCATGTGTCAAAGTATATGCGTCCGATTATAACTCAAAAAATCATTTTCAGGAGAGTATAACCTATGCCCTACAACAGTTTTGTGAAGCTTTGAATCAATTATATGTCACCGCATTCTAAGATCATTGTAAGCTTTTTCTTCGAAAAAAATCAGTTGTGAAGCTTGATCATTGTATATGTCACCTGCTTTCTTAAATCGGAACATGATTTCAGAGCATTAGTAGGCCTGAAACGGGTACAGCGATAGACCCACATGAACTAAAGTAGAATAAGAGTATCCTGTAAAATCACTGTCGTACCAGTACCACCAAAGATTAGGTAGGCCCAATGAGGTTAAAGGTCCCATCATATAACTATTAATTTGGAGACGTTTTTCACAGAAACATGAAAGTTACCTCAAAGTGTGCAAATGATTGCATTGTTCCTTTGAAGCCTAGCTAGCTCAAGTAGCTTTCAGTTTCAAACTTCAAAGCACCATGAAAAATCACGGGTGAAAACGAGTTTACTCCCGATTTCTATATTGTTTAACAAACTGCTAAAATTAGATCAGAAAAGATTTTTTAGCCAGTTTAATTGTTAATTTTTGAATTGCTTAGATTTTTTCTAGAAGCTGATTGGCTTTGGATAATTGAAATGATAAAAATAATAAGATTCATGTAAAATATTTATATTTGTACAATTTTGAATCCTAGAAATCTATTTTAGATAGCGGATGGAGTGGTAGATTTTAGAAAGACACGCCACGCCTCAAGTTCCTCTATTGACTAATCTCTCCATAGGCCAGATTGATAAGCCTCTTTGAAACTTGAGAATTTCTCTCAAAATTCATACTGGATTGATCTAATTCGAATAAGAAATCTATTATTCATACATAAATTTGTCCAACTCTTAAGATTGCTTCTAACGGCTTTTAATTATGTTGAACAGTGGTACTACCAAACTGGTACCTATCCCTCTCTCTCATACTTGTCCAAAGTCAAGACGTTATGCATGCTCTCATGGGCTCGGTAGCCGACTTTACATCACAGATTAACAGTACAGCGACTTTGGGAAGTACACAATCATAAATGGGTACAGACTACAAACAATTACATTTGTCAACCTTCTATTTACCTACTAGTTATTTTTTTCAACTAAGATGGGCGAACACCAGGCTCTCGTCCTCATACTTGGTCACCTCGGCATTGACAAAGAAAGGCAAATTATACCCATTTCAAGTTTTCAAACCGGACAATAAATATCGCACATGGTACTTTCTCTAGTAACAAGTAAAGCTCTTTTGAGACAAGGGATTTTGCTAAGAATTTGCGAAACCTATAGTCAATTTCGTCAAATCCCCTAATTCCAAACAGGCAATCTTAGACCAAACGACAATCTTTTTGTTGGCCGGTTCTTATTATACAATCACGAAACCTGCACATCAGAACATTCTTGAAACTTGCGTATATGCATTTCGTCCGACGATGATGCATGTGTGCACTACTGCTCAGCATGCACCTCCGTGTCACTAGACATGACCGCCCGTCTCGGCCGCGACACTGCGTGCTGTGTGCCGACCTTGAGCATGAACCGCCGACGCCATGACCCGGCTGCCGGCTCACCGTCCTCACGTCGTGGTACGCGTACGCAAGCCGTCCGTGACGGTCTGGTCATGCCCGGCCATCTCGTCCTCGGCCGAGATCCGCAGCAACCAGCTTGTTGAGCACAGAACAGCGGGCCATGGTGAAGCTCACCCCACGCCGGCGATGAACCAGGATGACCACTATGTGCGCGCCCGAGCATCCGCCGCCGCCGCCCTGATGCCCGTACGGCCCCGTGCTGTTGAAGATTCTGCTCGACGTACACCTTGCGCGCGAACATGCGCCGTGAAGATGACGCCCCACGCGCCGCACCCGCCGTGCGTCAGTGCGCCGCCTCGAGCGGTCGTCGAACTTGAGCCTCGCGGCCAGCGCGTTGAGGCCGATGAGCACCACGCCTGAGACGAACCCGCAGATAATCGCGGCCCACGGGTCAACGACGGAGCAGCCTGCGGTGATCGCCGCGAAGCCGCCGAGGAGGCCGTTGCAGACGTCGATCACGTTCCAGTGCCCGGTCTGGAGCCTCTTCCCGAAGAGCGTCGTGAGCGCCGCCGTGCTACCGGCCAGGGTAGTGGTCACGGCGGTGCGGCCCACCGCCGACCACTGCCCGTGGATGCTACCGGGCGGGCCGTAGGATTTGAGGATGGTGAGGAACGAGCCGGGGTTAAACCCGTACCACCCGAACCACAGCAGGAAGCTGCCGAGCACGACGAGCGACGCGCTGTGGCCGCGCAGCGACCGAGCGGCGCGTGGTCGAAGCGGCCAATGCGGGGGCCCTCGATGAGGGCGCCCCAGAGTCCGGCCACGCCGCCAACCATGTGGACAACCCCTGACCCGGCGAAGTCGATGACGCCGGACTTGAAGAGCAACGGCCCTGACGTCCGGGACGCCGAGGCCCATCCGTTGGCAGACCAGATCCAGTGTGACACCACCGGGTAGACGAACCCGGTGAGGAAGGCGGAGTAGATGAGGTACGCCACGAACTGCGTCCGCTCGGCGATGGAGCCGGACGTGATGCCCGCGGCGGCGATGGCGAAGGCCCACTGGAAGAGGAAGAAGCTGTAGTCGAAGCCGACCTGCGGGACCTGCTTGAGGCCGAAGAAGTGCTTCCCGATGAAGCCGTTGGACGGCGCCCGAAGGCGAAGGCGAAGCCGAAAAGAAAAAGGGTAGTAGAAAAGAAAAAAAAAGCCGCACCGGCGGCGGCATCGAGCACGGTTAGTGAGCATGATGTTCATGGTGTTCTTGGCGGGACGGACCCCGCGCAGAGGCATGGCGAAGCAAGCTGCATGGCGAACACGAGTAGGCCGAGAGAGCAGGTATGTCGAGTCCACGGCCGACGTGGTGTCCGCGAACTGGTTGCACAGGTAGTCCGTCGCGTTCGCCGCCGCCGTGCCCAGCAGCGGCCCGAGGGTATCCGCGCAGGTCGCCATCCTCGCCGCCGCGCGCGCTGCTTCCCTTGGTCGCCTTCTCGCTCAGCACAGATAGGAGAGGAGACGAGTAATGGTGGAAGTGTGGGGGGAGTGGGGAGCGGCCTCGTCGGATTTATAGGCGACGTGGATGGAAAGCGAGAAGGAATCCACGGTTGAGGCGTAATAGGGTTGATTCCTTCTAAAGCGTGAATCTTCGGCCGCCTATGTAGTGTAGGCCCACTTACGTTATTTGCTTGTTGATTTGTTCCTCTCCTGTTCGTGGCTGTACATCGAATCCCGTGGAATCTCTGTAGGCTGAGGCCCTGAGTCGAAATGCCGACTGTTTGTAGTATATTTTTTGTCCTCTATATTTTTTATAGTAGAGCTCTTAAGATTTTTCTTCTAGGAGTAGTATTATTTAGTTATATCTCCACTTGTGACACTTGAAAATATTTTATCCTTCCAAATTTACTTGGTGATTTTCACTCTTCTTTCAAGTTTGTAGCGTTGTTTGTTGTTACTATGTGTTCGGAAGGTATATCTTTGCTGTCTTGATGGCCGATGATAGGTATATCTTTTGCTTCTTGATGGCCGATAATCAGGTAAGACTATTGTACTATAGGATACTTTTGTTAGAAAAGGAATTTTTTTTAGTCATAACGCCGGATCTAATCACGTTCAATGGTTTATGGGAGTTTTTTATCCTTTTATTTTTTCAAAAAGTAATTAAGAGAAAAAACGAATAAATATGTTCGACATTTCATTATAGTATCATCATATTTATACTGGTCCGTTGTAATTCTCCGCTACACCTGAAATTTTCTTATCTACTGCAAGTTTCCTTTTATCTATCAAGATAAATAATGATTAGTCCTGCATCTTACGACAAGTCTAGTAGTGCACCCGATCCTACTTCAAAATTACCATTCAGGAACAACTATTGTCTAAAGGGCGTTTGTACAATAATAATCAATACATTGTTCTTGACTATTACTTTCTCCACATATTAATCTCCTCTATCTCCTCACATGAGTGGCGGCTTGTTCAGTCTGCCTTGGAGCACGCGTAGAGCTAGCGCTTATTATAGTCACCATCTAGTGTTCTCCTCTCCAAACTCTTACCCCAGCTCACTGTTAAAACTGACATGACAGGCTTATAACTGCTATTGTATTGCACTTATGCTCAAGTGCGGGTGCTCAAAAAAAAAATCCGGTACGAAAATTCCTGAGTCTCGTACTTCACTCAGTTAATCTAAACCTGCACATCCCCAGCGAAATAAGCCATCGTCAGCTATCACTCATTTGCATCGACTTTGGCCAACAACGTATCTTCTGATCAGCTCATTGCCTGAGATAGGCAGCTCGCACGACGATGCGACCATCGTCGCCGACGGGACCACAAACGGCGATGCATAAAACAACCATCCCGGATGGCATACGCAGACCGGAGACCCGCCGCAGTTGGAGCGCAACATCGCCATGACGCCTTCGCCGCGAGCTCGTGAAGTCCACGGCTCGCGGGGTCGGCGAAAAACACCAGTTGCTGGACTGACAACCGAGACAGGTGCTCCTGTTCCAGAAAGAAAAATGAAGCCGTCTGTTTCTGACGTAATGGCAATGGTAAAATAGATAAGCTCCCCACTTGGGACTCCACAACTAGCCAATTTCCATTTCGCATGTTCGATTATTCCTCCGACCTCCATCCAGTGTTTCATCTTACTTGCCGTGCCGAAGGAGCTGCTCCCGAGTAAAATTATGCCTGAATCCGGAGCCCAGATAAACATATGTGTGTTTGGATCTCTCGTTGACTTGGTGATTAAGGAGTGTTTTCTCCCTGTTTGGTCTGACATCGCCGACCTGCTGGCGATTAGAGTATTTGAGTTTGCAGTGGATTTGGCCTCTCCTCTCGTTTGCTGAATCTGATGACACTGATGTTTTAGGCTGTTTGGTCCTGACAGAACAGTGTGAACTGTCATGTGAAACGGGAGCACAATTGTACTGTATATCACTGTATTTCTTGTTTCAAACCGTATTACCTGCCAACCGTTTCATGGTGTCAGGGTACGTGATCCGAGGAGGTCGTATATAGTATGGCGTATCTTAACGTACGCTCGTTCAGCTTCAATTAGAAATCAGAATGTTCAGAAAGAGTTTGTTGCTGTGATTTGGTCTTTAATCTGAATCGAGAACGCCTACGTCGGTGTTCGAGCGTTGGTACGTTGCGTGGTTCAGTATTTACTGCCGTTGAAAGTTGATGATTACTGGGCTGTTAATGTTTCTGGATCCTTCGCGATGGTGATGGGCTCGAGCTCGGTCATGTCAACAGGAGGGCCGTTGAATTTACAGCCATTTTCCACGCTTGCGTACGTTGCGGTGGAGGAATCAGCTTGCTCTTTTGGTTTTTTAACTAAATGTGGATTGTTGTTTACTTGTGATGCAACTAAACCATATGCAGTTTTAATTCAGAACACCGGAAATGGTCGCCGTCGTGGACTCGCGTAGGGGAGCCGAGAACCGAAATGCTCGAGGGGTGGGTTGGTATGGTTTTCACATTTTCGCATCACTTGGGCACCTCGGCCGGCCTCTTGTGGAGGAAGCACAAAACGCCGGAAACGATCTAGGGACGAAGCGGGAACGTCAGCCGGCGGCGGCGGCGGCGTGGAGGCCGCAGGCAATTGCAGCCCGTAGGGAAAGCCTTCCATGAGTCCATTTTGGGGTTAGGCTGGGGCCTAGTTTTGAGATTGGCCTGGGCCATACGTTTCTGAGAGGGCAGCTCCAGTTGGCTAACTGTTTTATCTAGTACAGTACTATAATTAAAAACATGTGGTTTTGTGTATGGGTGCTCCGGTTTTTTTGTAAATTTGCTCTTCTAGATGTATCTCTGTAAATGCAACTTTGACAACTTATTATTTTTGTTGTAATATGTTTTATTATTGTGATAACTATCATGATCACGTCAAGAAGTTCTTTTTGAGAAAATTCAGCCACGCATAAATTTCGTAGATGTACAAAGATGCTAATTCAAAGTATGTTGGCACGAGCTAGTAGCTACAAGACCTGGTTACAGCTTGTAAGATCTGCATCAGGCTCGGCTCAGTGTTGGACCATATTTTTCGGCCGAACAGTCCGAAAACTGAGAGTTGTTTTCGGGCTTCAGACTCTATCGGGCTTATGCTGGCAATTTATGGTCGAGCTCAGATGCTCAGTTTTTTTCCTGCTTTATTAGAAACTACTACAAAATTATTGATGAAAGGCTGGGATTACAACCAGTTTTACACAAAGGACCCTCAAATATGAGCTAATTAAAATAAGACCTAGAAATAAAAAAAAGACTTCAAAAGAATCCGAAAAGGCAATTAGGTCCTTCCTCTGGCTACACCCATAAAGCCAACGACCAGATCTAAGACGGTGATGAAGAATTTATGGCAAGCCATAAAGATATTATAAGAAGCATACTCATACAAGACCTCCACAGGATAAAGGTTGAGGGCTTTCATGGCTGGACGAGCGATTCTCAGCTACCCCCTTATTAGGAATTTAATAATCAGAGATAGAGGAGGAGGGCAAAAACTTGGTGACTTGCAAGGTGGAGATACAAACACAAACAATATAACCTTCTTATGAGTAGGTCTGGTGCACTCTCAAACCGTAGGCGCCAAAGAACCAACCTCGAGACAAAGAAGCGGCTTCGACAAACTTCTTCCATGGTATCGAGACGAAGGGATTTGACACTAACAAAACCCCTTTGTGGCAAGGATCAGAAGAACAACCAACAAAATGAACACGACTAGAGACTATACTACGAGGAGAAAAGAGGGCCTAACCCCCCCCTTCTTCCTCCTACACGCCGCAACGAGCCACCAAGTTGAAGAAGGAAGAGGGGGCTAGAAAGAGGGACTGAGAGAGATTTTTTTTTTCTCGAGGTTCATGAGAGCTCGTCGTGGGTTTTAGATCCTGAAGAGGCAGGAGCTTTGCCATTCGCTATTAGAGGAAAGCTTGGTGATAACAAACATCAGTTAGGTGACGCTATTACATAACCTAAGTACAAGAGTACAGACGCTAACATGTACAAGAAATCATTAAAAGGTTGAAAGCAAAAAATCCATGCAGGAATGCACAGCAAAGTGCATGCAGAGTAAGAAAGGAAACAAAAATTAAAAAAAACTCCCACAATCACCATGGGCCACGGTCACACACACAACCGCCTCAGCTTATTTATGCACCCACAGTTCACAAATCACTAAGCCGCAAACTTGTCACTCCTACACCACTTGCTGCGCGGCTTGTTCGGCGACTTCTAGGCTCCACGCGAGCCATCTCCGCGCTCCGACTTGGCCCTGAGCGGCGCCTCGCCTCGTCCTCGTCCAGTACCGAACCGCCGTGGTCGTCGGTCCATGCCCTCCATCTCTTGCGCGGACGAGACGCGGAGCAGCCCGAGCCTGTGCCACACGTAGAAGAGCCGTTCCATGGTGGCGCTGCCCACCCGACGGATGACCAGGATCTGCACGATGGTGGCGCCGCGAGCAGCCGCCCGCGCCGCCCATGAAAGCCGTACGGCCGCCCGGCTGCCCGGTGATTCAGCTCGAGTCTCCCTGCGCCGAACAGCGCGGTGAAGATGAATCCCCCACGGCGCCGCACCCGCCGTGCAGCTGCGTCGCCTCCAGGGGTCGGTCGAACTTGAGCTTCAGCGCCAGCTTGTTGCAGCCGATGAGGACCCAAGCCGATACGAACCCGCAGATCACGGCGACGCCCACGGGTCGACCCAGGAGCCAAGCCCGCGGTGGATCGCGCGAAGCCGGCCGAGAGGCCCGTTGCAGACGTCGCACGTTCCATGACCCGTCAGCCATCTCTTGCCGTAGAGCGTCGCAGGGCGGCAACGCTGCCCGCCAGCGACGTCGTCAAACGGCGGTGCGGCCCCGCCGATCCACTGCCCGTCGATCGCCCCCGACTCGCCGTAGATCTTGAGATGGTGGTGAAACGACCCCCGGGTTTGAAGCGAACCACCCAACCACAGCAGGAGTGCCGAGCACGACAGGGAGGCACTGTGCCTTTCATCGGCACCGTGCGGCCGGCGGCGTCGAACGGCCCGATGGCGAGGGCACTCGATGAAGGCACCCACCAGGCCAGCAATGCCACCGACCAATGGACGACGCCGAGCCGCGCGAAATGATGACGCCGACTGAACAGCAACGGGAACCTGTCAGCCCGGCTCGCGACGCCCACCGTCGGTTGACCAAACCAGTTGCGACACCGAACGGGTACACGAACCCGGGAGAAAATGCGGAGTGATGAGGTGGCGCTGAAGCGCGTCCGTCGGCGATGGCAACCGGACGTGATGCCCGCGGCGGCGATGGCGAAGGCCCACTGGAAGAAGGAAGAAGTC
This sequence comes from Oryza meyeriana var. granulata, assembly GCA_003991445.1. Lineage (NCBI taxonomy): Eukaryota > Viridiplantae > Streptophyta > Magnoliopsida > Poales > Poaceae > Oryza > Oryza meyeriana. The sequence continues at coordinate 394 of RYFJ01000620.1, read as the reverse complement.
GTAGCAACCCGGTCTGCGGCATGTGAATTCAGCCCGAAGACTGCTTCCGATGAAAGCATTCGACGGCGTCCGAACGCGAAGGCGTAGCCGAAGGTAGTAAGAAGAGCGCGCCCGGCGGCGGCGTCGAGCACGTTCGTGAGCGATAATGTTCATGGAGTTCTTGGCGCGGACGGAGCCGGCAGCGCTGGCGAAGCCGACTGCATGGCGAAGACGAGGTAAGGTCAGAGAAGAGCAGGTAGTCCGTCCACCAGCGAGGCGTGTCCTGGAACTTGTTGGCAGATGTTAGGTGGCCGCATCGGTGAGTTCGCCGCGCCGCCAAGCAGCGGCCCTCAGGCTTCTCCAAGCAAGTCGAATGGTGTCAGTGTCACTAGCTTAGTGTCGGCAAGGTTGTGTT